>JASAMW010007202.1:0-92162 GCA_030247985.1 Epsilonema sp. ZAB3_2
TTGCTCTTTTGTATAGCCCCGCCTCTCAATATAGCCCCCCTAATCGGTTCTTACCGATCATATAGCCCCAGGGGGCTATACACGAAACATTACAGTAGTCATAGAGCTGCAATATCGTAGTGCAGTCTTCGGTGGATCTTTTTTGTTCGCTTGTAAGTAGAAAGAAATTCAATCATTGAATTTACTTTATCATTTTCTCTCTCTATCGTTCTTCACGAAGCACAAACAGAAACACACAAGCAAATGCAATGGCGCACAATAATTTTGCTATCAATCAGATCTTTATCATCTCAACAACAACTAGACAATATGTTAAAGTTCCGTCGATTCCAAAGACGCCATAATCGGCTGCGGATAATTAGCTGGCGGCGAGCCTGTCGTCCTGTTCGCCACAGAGTTGGCACGGAACTCGTCGCCTTTTACGTGTTGGTGCCGCCCGTAAGAAAATTCGCCATTCGCTATTGAGCCATTTGCGGAGGAATGAGTATTATTATTCTCGTGACCACCACTATTCCGCTGCTGAGCTTTCAAATGCTGCATCAGTCCATTTCGCCTTTGCAGAGTTGAGTTGCCACCACTAATTCGACTCTGCGGCGACGCAGACGTTATGCTTGTAGTCCTTCGCTGGCCGTGGGGAATCGAAGGCGCTTTTTGCTTGGGTACGCCATTACCCATCACTACTGCCACATTAGTGGTGTCAACAGCTGTTCGTTTTAGGGCGGCGACGGTGTAGAAGCTGTTGGCGGGTGTCTGGCGTGATGGCAACGTTCTATCCGCGTCCGTGGATGCCGTCTCTTTGTCCACTTGCACGTCGATCTCGTTCTCGTCTAGGGAATTTCTGGAGCCCATACTGACGCGGTCATAATCAAGGCCGTAATTGTCCAAAGCAGGATAGTTCCCGGTCCATACGGGGTTCGAACTAGAAAGCAAACAGAAAACGGATGCATCAGAAACAAATTGCGATCTTGTTTTAGCCTCTCTCGATAACAGAGTGTGTGTTTTTCTCAACCTCCATGTGGTTATGGTGCAGTATTTATCACACTTATGCATTCTACACTTCCAACAGTAGTATTATATTTTGTAAAAATTTCTACAGTAGGTGTGCTGTGCGTGAGTGTGATAAATACTGCACTTCTGCCACGTGCAGGTTGAGAAACACGCACTCTCTTATCGAAAGAGGCTAATACGCCGGGTGTGGGGTACGTCGCTAGATCTTACGTAAGCATAGTCGTAAGTAGGGCACTAGCAATAATACTGTCCAAAACTCATTCACGATATGCAGTTAGGCGACGAGTGCGTAGGTCGATGGCGACCCCGCGGCACTCAGTGAATGTTTCGATGCGGTGTCTGACGGGGTCTTCGTTGCTCATTTGTTGTCAATTCCTCCTTTCCCTCGCTCCTTTTCTGCTCCCACATAATACTGACGACCCCGCAGGCATCGATCCAAACTTTCACTAAATGCCGCGGGGTCGCCATCGACCAACCCAATCGCCTTACTGCATATGGTGGATAACCTCAACTTCACTACCCCATTAGGTTCATACCCTACTTCGAGTGCAAATTGGTCCCAGGGACGTCGTAGGCGGGCGTGGCCAGATCCGCGGCGCCGAACGCCAGCGTGGTGGCGGCTTTCAGCTTGCGCTTGTAGCTCTGATTCTGCACACACCACACAGCCACCAGGACGATCAGAATCAGCAGCAGGCCGCCTATCACCGCAGCCAGCGCCAAGTACAGCGTGAGGTCTGCGCGTCCATAGCCGAGTGGCTCGGGGTTCTGTCCGGCGAAACGCAACCGGTGCACCGAGATCAACTTCTGCTTTGCCGTCCGTTGAGCCGGAGTCTGGGGGAAGTCCAAAGACCTGAAATAATAAAGAAAATGCGAGGCGTGAAATAACCGTCACACACAAAGAATGATGCAACGTATACGTACGTACGTGCAACGTTACGTAACTACATGCATGACCGAATAGAACATTCTTGGTATTGGTACGTATAATATGGCGAAGTTAGCCAAAGCATCCTCGGGCTGCCATATGGTTGTATTGTGTGCCTAGAGTCCCATGTGTAGCGACCGAGGGTAGGTTCGGTCCAATTCTGTTTGCTTTCTGACGCGGGCCCACCCACTCTATAGCAGCTTGCGCGCTTACTGTAGGGCTTTGTCCACGGGTAAAATCTCTTCGTCGCCTACAAAGTGAACCAGGACTGAGCTTTCCGAGCCGGCCGACCTAACACCGCCTGATGCAGCTGAATTCTCATACGGCTGAACGTCGTCGATTGTGGCGTTGGATTCGGTAACGTCGGACAATAACCTGCAATTTGAAAAATATTGCATAAAGTGCATTGCAGGCCTATTAGGCTTAGGCTTAGCTGATGGACTTAGGCTTAGGCTTGAACTAGACTTAGCTGTGGACTTAGGTTTAGGCTTAGCAATGGAATTAGGCTTAGGCTTAGCAATGGACTTAGGCTTAGGCTTAGCTGATGGACTTAGGCTTAGGCTTAGGCTTAGCTGTGGACTTAGGCTTAGGTTTAGCTGTGGACTAAGGCTTAGGCTTAGCTAATGGACTTAGGCTTAGGCTTACAGCAAAAGCAAACCAACCTGATTATATCCGGCGCCTCATCCCACACTCTGTTCGGCGGCGATTCGAAAACCAGCTCCACTTGTTGGTCGAAACTCAACAGATTGATCTGCGCAAAAAATCGAAAAGCATCGTATCTTCTGTCAGTACGCAAGCATTGACTGAGCGCTAAAGGAACGAAATGAGTCAGCCTCTGTTTTTTTCTCAGTCCCTCTTCCTTCCTTTTACTATCGTGCTTGGGCTACGGCCATTTGTTTGCTTTTCCGTCAGTAGCCTTTTCAGCTCAGTCAGCTCATGTGCATACCTTTGCGCATCAAAATCACAAAAATTGCCTTACAATCACGTCAGCAGTGTCCGTATGTCCAGCAGAATCGTTGACCAGGACTCGAAAATCGAACGTTCCTTTCCAGGCTGGTTCGAAAATAATATTCGTCCGCAAATCTCCCGTGGTGTCGTTAAGGGCGAACGGGCTTCGGTCCGTATTTACCCCGACTCCCGAGCTGAGGCTGGGAATTACTGGACCGAGAAAGGAGTAGCGAAGACGGCCGCGGTCAGAAGTATCGGGGTCGACAGCCTGAAGAAAGAGAACGGGGTGCCTTGGGGTAAATCCGATCAGTTTTTCAAAAATTGATCAAAAAAGATAGAAGGCAGGGTACTGTGGGGTAAATCCGGCCACCAAAAACTGAGGTAGCCTTTCCTGATACGTGTGGTCGCGATTTATCCCAAACATTAAAACCGGCCGGATTTCCCCCAAATACCCTTGCGTACCTGATTTTTTTCAGTTTTTCAAAAATAGATCAAAAGGTAGGGTACTATGGGGTAAATCCGGCCACTTAGTACTGAAGGTGGCCGTTCTTTCTACCTCGGGTGGCTGAGTTTACCCCACCAATAAAACCGGCCGGATTTCCCCCGAATACCATTGCGTACCTGAATTTTGGTGACTCGACTTCCGATTTTCGTGTCGTACTGTACGCCGCCCCGGAAAAGGGGACGCACAAATCGAGGCGGGTTATCGTTGGCGTCCAATATGCGAATATCCACCCACAGCAGCGATTTATCCTCCCCGGAGTATGAACCGGTATAAACTGAAAGTACAGTACACAACATTCCTAGTGTACAAGATTCAAACATATGAATGTACATACAAGTAGATATGTAGCAGTCTACATACGCTTGGGAACTACGTACAAGTACAGTACAAAAATTCACCCGTACAACTGTAAACACACACCCCCACTTCTAACCTCCATTCACATAGGATGGAGGGCAAAGCGCTAAAGCGTACGCTCGACGTGTCCACGGTTCAGTGTACTCCATAGCCATAGCCATTCCGTGCGAACGCATTTCCCTCCAATGTGAACGAGCCATTACTACTTACTCCTATTCTCCGGACACAAATCCGCGGACGCCTGGCAGTCGCTCGCCTTAACCACCACCGAATACGCGTCCACGCCTTCCCTGTCCAGTTCCGCGCTGGTCACCACCTGTGCGGTCTCGGCTCCGGCCATTTCGAACGGCGCGTCCACCGGGTCGCGACTCACGATCTCGTAGCACACCCGCGCATTCCCCGGCGCCGAATCGCCGTCCGTTGCCGTTTTGATGGAACCCACGGACGCTCCGGGCGCCAGGTTCTCGAGAACCGAGAGTTTCTGGGTGTAATTCTGCAGAAAATATGGTAGAAACTTCCGGTATGCGGTATATGTAGGACTTATAGGCGCAATTTCCTAGGAAACCGGCTTGCAGCTGAAGATAGGTAGGCACGCACTATCTATATAATATGTACCGTATGTAGGGTACTGTGGGGTAAACCCGGACACCTAAGCTTTTCTGAACTTGCTGCTTCAGCAACTGATGAACATGGTAGCTCACTGAAAGAGGACCTCTCCTCTTTCAAATCGCAGGTTCATCATTTGCTGAAGCGGAAAGTTGAAAAAACTAAGGTGTCCGGGTTTACCCTACAGTACCCTCGTTACGTACGTATACATACCGCATCTCTGTTGAAAAACGGACAGTTATCATTCGCGTCTTCCACTTGAATGAAAAATTCCACTTCGTCGCACAGCGGAGTTTTGCCCGAATCGCAGGCTTGTACGGCCAGCGCGTAACGCGATTGCAGCTCGAAATCCAGCGCTTTCTTCAGAGACACATCGCCAGAAATTGCGTCGATTTCAAACATTTTCCAATCCTGAAGAATAGACAGACGTACAGACAGAAAACGCCACAGTTTTGGGGATCGAATCACCAATCATTCAATCAATTATTGAAACATCAAATGTCTAGTTTTGGTAATTTCTATTTCACGCAACTTACGTCATTTGCCGTCGTTCTCTTCAGTTGGTAGCGCAGGTCAGCGTTGTGACCTTCATCCAAATCTCTGGCCCGCACTGATACGATCACATTATCCGGGGCAAAAGAGTTCTATAGAAAGACAAAGAAAGTTTGTTCATACGTAACATTATGTAGGTTGCTCCTACACCTACGTAAGTAGAAACACAAAGAAAGTTTGTTCATATGTAAATAGTTTGTTCCTACGTACGTAGAAACACAGAGAAAGATTGTTCATACGTAACATTAGGTTGTTCCTAGCGGACGTGTATCCGTAAAACAACTCCAAAGTTAGCATCCTAGCGGGAATAAACTTCATCCCAAAATTATTAGATAAAAGCAACACCCGCCATATTTACCCTGCTCTACCCTCGTAATGCGCAAAAACACAAGACACACAAGAGAATCTTTTTACCTCTGCCACAGTGAACACAGCATTCTCTTCAGGGTGAAATATGATCGGCTTGTTGTCGTTGTAATCTTGAATCTGAACTCGAACTGTCAGGTTCGAGGATAGATGTCGGGGCTCTCCCAAATCTCTCGCCTCAATTTGAATCGCATAAATTCCAGACATCCCTTGCAGATCCACATTGAGCGATAACAGACCGCTTTGAGGCTCCAGAGTGAACATTTCTATAAATAAATTACACAGCCCGCCAATTAGAATTACATCACATACCATCATCGTTTATTACTGTATGTACTACAGGGTGTATCAGAATTTACTCGCCGGATGTTTGTGCTTATATCTCCCCACCGGAGTGTCACATTCGAATGCGGTTTTTTGCGTTGAATAGCCAAGGCTTCAACGTTGATGCAGCCAAAATTTTAGCCTCCTAGGTTGCATTGTCATGGCGCTGTAAGCGGTCAAAGTTGCGGCGCCTTTTTTGGCGCAAAACGGAGGCAGGGCACTGAGGCGGGGCAACGGATTTGCATTTTCGCTTTTTACTCGCTCTTTCAAGTCTGTTCACTATTCCACGCTAACTTTTATGCATTTTTGAGCAGTCTTGTCGAAGATAGACTTCAGTTTGATCACCATGGCATCAGCGTCCCAAGGAAAAGCTTGGATGCCCGAATTTTGGCTGTAACACTGTTTGCTAAGTTCGAATCTGCAAGAGAAGTGGCATGGAGATGGAAAACTCTACCGAAACTTGTGCTCCAGGTAAAAACTGGGGAGGGGAATACTGCGGAAGGAAAACTAAGGAGAGAACTGGGTTAGGTAAACTGGGGAGAGAAAAACCGAAGCCGATCTGTACCTGGCCGCCTGCAAAAATGTGTGAAAATTGACGCTTTGCAAATCGAGCTGTTTGAGCCGCTTCCTGTTGGCCTAGAAAGCTGAAATTTTGGCTGCATCAACGTTGAAGCCTTGGCTATTCAACGCAAAAAACCGCATTCGAATGTGACACTCCGGTGGGGAGATATAAGCACAAACATCCGGCGAGTAAATTCTGATACACCCTGTACATCATGATAAAAAAAGATAGATATGAGATGGGATCAGACCAGGGTGTAAGCAGATGGTATGGTGATAAGCGATAAGCCATCAATTATTGCAAAATGCAAAAAGAAGCATACCGTGGTAGTACGTAATATGTACCTACACCTACTGTGTCACGAGGAAACGTGACATGCGCCCAATTACATGTTATATGTATACGTACGCACATATTATGCATACATTTGAATCTGCATATTTGTGTGCTTGCACCGACTTATGCTAATTTCCAGTATCTTTATGGCGCAGTTGCTTGTAACTTGTTGCGTGTCATGTGACCTGTTTTGTTCGGGTCAGTCGAGCCTCTTTCTATCGTCGCGACATGTATGTACTGCTCGGCTCTGTGTAGCGGCTCTGTATTCATTCTGATGCGAGTTTGCTGGAGATTGCGCTCAACGGAGAAGTAAAAGAGTATGTACGGTGGTTTTTATGCCTTCGGGCTTTTCCACCTATAGCTACTGTGTTGCCCACCGCATTGTACCTACGTACATCCTACGCAACACGCCGAATCTGCGCACGCCACTCTGCAGCAAATCTTCGCCTCATACTGTACGTGCCTATATACCTACCTACACGTAATTTTCAAGCACATGGTCTTGTCTCGGCCCTTCAAACAGCACCTTGCGTGGCCCAGTCAGTAAACTAAGGTTCGATTTCCCGCTTTCGCGCAGTTTTTTAAAACTAAAACCTTTCATTTGCAACCTCCATCCATTTTCAAAACTCTAATGAACTTCCGCTTACGGATCAAAGGTGCGTTTGGCGTGGTAGACTCCACCGTCGCATTTCCTCCCGTGAGAAAGTAGCGCACCCGCCCGTTTCCGCTGTTCGGGTCGTCCTTGTCCACGGCGGAGAATGTGGCCACCTGCAGACCGGCCGTGTTGCTCTCGGTAAGGGTTAACAGGGTGGGAGTGTTGGCGGTGAACTGGGGAGCGTTGTCGTTCACGTCCTCCACCTTAACCTCTACCTAAATGTAAGTAAGGTAGGTACATATGAACAACCAAGACTTGAAACAAAACAAACAACTACAAAAGGCATACTATTGACGTCAAAATTATTACAATAAACTTTAGGCCTACGTATGTATACGTACGTACGTACTACTGTACAGTACAAGTACGATTGCGCCGTACTTTCTACAGTGCGTGGACCGCTGTGCAGGGCCAGCATTACGTAGAGGTCTACTAATGTACTGTGGTCCAGCAAAACGAACGGCTGCTGGATGGATTTTTTCCGCATCACTACCATAGCATACCTACTGCAGCAAAACAAAACTGTATCAAGGAGCTATTTATAGCTGCTTGAGCTACTTATTAGCTCCTTGACTGTACAAACTCTTTCGTATGCAGGTAACTTACCACCGCCGTCGCCTCATGCGAGTCCGGATTCGCCCGCTCCAGATAATCATCCACCGCCTGCACAGTCAGCGTGTGCGAGTCCCGGATCTCCCTGTCCAGCCTAGCAGCAACCGCGATCTCTCCGCTCCCTCTGTCAATGCCAAACAGCGGCTCTCTCCCGCCCCCGCCCCCGTGTTCCGACAGCAGGAAGTAGGCCACCTTCCCGAAGTTCCCCGAATCTGCATCCGTGGCGTTCACCCTTAGCAGAACCGTCCCCACAGGAACGTCCTCCTTCACGGAGACGGAGTAGGAGGCGCTGGGACGGAAGATGGGACTGTTGTCGTTCTGGTCTTGCACTTGCAGCGCCACGGAAACTTCCGACGACTGCGGTTCGACTCCCGTGTCCCGGGCGATCACTGTGAAATTGATCCAGTGGCGCTGCTCGAAATCGATGCGGCTGGCCACACTGAGTTCACCTGGAAAAAAGGGATTAGGTTTGGTGTTCGGTAAAGATGCTGGAGGTAACGGTAGTTATTTATTGGAGAAGGGGGCGTAAAAATTGATAAACTTTTTATTATTGTAAAGTTTAGCCTTAAGCAGAAATAACTAAAAAGGCAACAAAAATGGGCCTAAGTATATTAAACATATTTATGTACACGCAGCTTGATACTGTACTTCGCATGCGCATATCCCCAGAGAAGATACGTCCGGTAACCGAGGTCGATTTAGTCATGGAAATGTTGATAAAGTTCTAAAGCTCGCGGTGCCGAAATCAAAAAATGCAATACGTAATATTCGTGAATTAGGAATAACATATGGAGAGAGTTCTTTGTATAATTTTCCTCTCTCTTTTCTTTTCTCCTTTTTCTCAAAAATTTTTCTTTCTCCTTCGTCATTTATATTATACAAAGAACTCTCTCCATATGTTATTCCTAATTCACGAATATTACGTATTGCATTTTTTGATTTCGGCACCGCGAGCTTTAGAACTTTATCAACATTTCCATGACTAAATCGACCTCGATTACCGGACGTATGTTTTGATGGTCGAAAGGCAAAGAATATTGTTTAGAGTACGGCATTTTATTTGGCGTTGAGTAGTATAAAGAAATCAAAAGATCAATCCGACCAAGCGGACGTTGCGAAAACTCAATTCAGTTTTTGCCCTCTTTTTTAGCAGAAATGCCACCAAGTAGCAACTTTCTGATTTCTTTCGCTCTGACCCGACGCTATTCTTGTTCTTGGCATAGCCTCTTGTGCAGTCGCTCTTTTTCCTCGCTCTTCCATCGCTTCTCCAACGGCTCGTCTAGCCTTCGCCTCGACCACGGACCCGCTGTCGCCTTCTCAGTCATGCCTTCTCATCTGGCCTTCCTACTCTTCCTGGCTTCAATGGCTACCATCTCCTTCATCTCCCCGGTGATCGCCTTCAACTGCTACCAAGGAAACCACAACCAGAAAGAGTCGGTCAAATGTCCAGAGGGCGTAGAGGAATGCACAAAATCGGCAGCCAAAAACGCGAATGGGGAATTCAAGTCAGCGGGGTACGCATGCTCTGGGATCAAGTGCAATACAATTAAGCAGTTCTCGCAGCTGCTCGGAGAGGGCGTCAGGTGTGACGGTGGCTGCTGCACGGTAGATGTGGTGAAAGCTGGAAAAGGAATTGTGCCTGGAGACACGCTGGAGACGTGCTGCTGCGAAGGGAACAACTGCAATGCCGCAGACAAGATCGGGAAGAGCGGGATCCACGTCATCCTGGCGGGCATCGCCATCGCCGCCCTCATCCATCTTCATCAGCTGCAGTGAAACCAGACAGGACCAGACAAGAGAGCAGTCGTCTTCATGATACTCAACAGTCACAACTACTACCCTACCTACTTATGTACATTTCTCTCATACTCTTGTGATTGACAATACACCAGCTCTCGTACTGTACACTGCTCTTCTGTATGCCATACTCGTGCTCTCGAACTGTCTATACCATATCTTTGCTCTCTCTGCTTGAACATAACTCTCGGCATAAAGTACGTACGTACAAACTCAGCCCCATTACACATTGATTTAGGACTGCGGTTCGGCTTTTGTGTCCCGGCGCATATCCCACAGAAATTGTTTAGATTATGGTAGTATTTTATTTGACGTTTGAGCAGTACTAAAAAATCAAAACAGCGATCCAAGCGGACATTCCGAAACTCGAATTCAGTTTTGCCCAATGCGGACATTCCGAAAACTCAAATTCAGTTTTCGTCCTCTTTGAGCGGAAATGCCAATAGCCGCATCTTCCGATTTCTTTCGCTCTTCTGGACCCGGCGGTATTCTTGCTCTTCGCGTGGCCTCTTGTGCAGTCGCTCTTCTTCCTTTCTCTTAAGCCGCTTCTTCAAACAACCCAGGCATCTCGTCCAGCCTTCGCCTCAACCACCAACCCGCTTTCGCCTTCTCAGTCATGCCTTCTCACCTGGCCCTCCTACTCTTCCTGGCTTCAATGGCGACCATCTCCTTCATCTCCCCGGCAATCGCCCACAAGTGCTACTTCACGTTTGGAGACCCGCCGGGATCATGCGAAAATCCGGATGCAAAGGCCTGTTTTAAATTAGATCGCCCCGATGGAACGCTCCTAGGCTGTGAAATCTCATGCGACGACCACAAGGAGTACGTCAAAGAAGTAGCCGCAGCAGGATCAGTATCCTGCGATGACAGTTCCGGCTGCTGCACGGGAAAGGCGCCGAGCGAAACGAAAGACGAACGCATTCCGGGTGGAAGTGGCAAGTTTACGTGGTGCTGCTGCACTGAAGACAGGCTGCAATGACCCGAAATCTACTACAAATTCGAATGCCGCAGACAGCATCGTCAAGAGCGCAATCCGCATCCTCCAGCTCGGCGTCGCCATCGTCGCTCTCATCCATCGCCATCAGCAGTGAACGAAGCTCACAAAGGCCCCAACGAGTCACCTGCATGATACACTTTACTCAATAAGGTTCACATTCATATCTGTCTTACGTACTCTCGTGATTCGCAATGCACACTCTTCTCATACCGTACAGTGTACACTCCTGTATTACCTACTCGTGCACGTGCTCTCGAACCAAACCTTTGCACTGCAAAAATACGTAACGGTTCCAGGAGCCTCTTCAGTACATTTCGGATGCATAATAGACTTGCCCTAAGCACTGCGGACTTCTTTTAGACGTCTAATGCATGGATTGCGGTGCCATTTCAGGCACTATTTTTTGATGTACCCGCCTCGTCCGTTTTCGAGCACTCTTGTGCAGCCATAAAAACAACCCTGGAAAGACTTGTTTAAGCATGCCCAAAGGGATGGCGATGTTCCCATTATGTTTTGGCATAGTATTGTATGCTTCGGAAGATCTGAATGGCTGCGTGAATGTTGCGGAACAGAACAAGCACACCTCCTTCCAAATAATGACTGCAATCAGTTGGCGCTTTTTATGCGACCTGCAGATTTTGACCCAGGTACGTAAGGTTACCTACAGGCAGCACATGGGGGTTATAAAATTTATGTTTTGCCGATGGGAGCTATACACTGGGGGATATATACTCAGGGGGATATAGGCCTACACCGAAAAATACGGTACCTACATACTTTTGAGGTGGAATATCATAACAACAGCCCATAGAATAAATTCACAAATAGAATAAAAGTGCTAGAATGTACGTAGGTACGCCGGACCAGGGCCTAGTACTGAAGGCGCAGAAATCCATAGTTGGCTCTTAGCGGAAATGGCAATAGCAGTAACAGCAACTTCCAATTTCTATCGCATTTTTTCTTGACCCGACGGTATTCTTGTTCTTCGCGTGCCTCTTGTGCAGTCGCCTCTTCTTCCTTGCTCTTCCATCGCTTCTCTTCCGGCCCCCACACCTCGTCCAACCTTCGCCTCAACAACCAACCTGCTGTCGCCTTCTCAATCATGCCTTCTCATCTGACCCTCCTACTCTTCCTGGCTTCAATGGCGATCATCTCCTTGATCTCCCCGGCAATCGCCCTCAAGTGCTACAACGGAGACACCAGCGACAGCAAAGAGTCGACGGAGTGCAAGGAGCCGGACGACAAATCCTGCTCCAGAACGAAGGGAGAAAAGGCAGCGATCTACGGCTGCAGCGAACACAAGTGCGACGCCCTCAAGTCCAACATGGAAGCAACTGCACAAGGAATTCAGTGTGACGGTGCCTGCTGCACGGGAACAGCGAAGGTGGAGATCCCCCCAGATAAGGTGGGAAGCAAGCTTGAGATGTGCTGCTGTGCAAGCGACAACTGCAATGGCGACGGCAAAATCAGTGGTCCTGGTGGCGACGACAAGAAAACTACCAAGAAACCCAATGGCGGCGCAGACAGCATCGTCAAGAGCGGAATTCGCATCCTCCAGCTCGGCGTCACCATCGTCGCCCTCATCCATCGCCATCAGCAGTGAACGAAGCTCACAAAGGCCCCACCAAGAATGATACTCACTAACTCAAAATAGGTTCACATCCATCTCTGTCTCTCGTACTCTTGTGATTCGCAATGCAACTCTCATACAATACACTCCTGCTCTGTATTCCATACTCGTGCTCTCGAACTGTCGTATATCTCTGCTCTATCTGCTTGCAGTACGTACAAAGCTCAGCAGAAACAGCCAGACTACTTCGATCAGCAGTATGTCTTATTTCTTTGGTCATTCTACCCATAGGTAGGGGCTTACCTGATCGTTCATCAATCGCCACCAGACCATCTCCACCCTCGTTCAGAAAGTAATGCACGGTTGCATTTGAGTCCGGGTCAATCGCCGTTAAGGTCATGATGACCGAGCCGATTTCCGCATTCTCCTGAACCGTCTTCACGTAAGAATTTTGACGAAACTGCGGCGGATTATCGTTCACGTCCAAAATTGTCACGTCAACCAATGCTGTAAAACAATAAAACAAATCTTCTGCATTTTGTTGCACAAAATCGGCTTGAAAATAACGGAGAAATATGAGCAATGACGTAATAAACGAACCTTGGCCAGTCTGTTGAAAACTGCCGTGTTCATCAGTGACGTTGACCAAGAGTGTCAGATGCTGCATTTGCTCCCGATCCAACCGTTGTTTCGTGTACATTTCGCCGGTATTGCTTTTGATCCCAAAGAGACCTTCATAATCGTAGCTGCAATACAAAGCATACGGTAGCAGCAAGAGTAATATAACCTAGCAAGAATGAAACACTACACGCTAAGAAACGATTAATTGAACCCTGCCGCATTTTGACTTGATTACAATCATCAATGATACAATCAAGCCTTGATTGTAATTGTAATCATCGCAACGAAACACTAAACACCTCTATTCTAATCAAGGTATAGTACAGTATCATTCTCTTAATCGGTCCATTAAATGCAGAGATACCGTACGCAGCCGGATTTTTCCATGGCCGGGTTTACCCCATGTCTACCTTTCCTTCTGCACCGGTGTTCCATCCTTCGTCACTGCATCCTTGTATCCGGCGATCTGAAAGCGGAGCTGCGCATCCAAATCCGGGTCCGAAGCGGTCAGGTTGAGTACGCTGGTGTAGAGGGGAGCGTGCTCGAACACGCCGATCTCGTAGAGCTGGCGGTGGAATCGGGGCGACTTGTTGTTGGTGTCGGCGATGGCGACGCTCACCAGGGTTGTGCCGGATCGCTGGGGAAACCCCTGGTCCACCGCCACAACTGTCAACTGGTACTCGTCGGTGTTGGAGCGCTCGCGGTCTGCAAAGGCATAAAATAGGGTATGTACCATATCGGTAAAAATGAACACTACGTTTTTCATCAACTTCAACAATTTTCTTGACTGTCCTATCCACTATCCAGTATCTGTACTCATGGAGCGGTGTGCTTTAATTCTGCATTGAGCATTTATCCCACAGGAGATTCATTATTGGGCATGAGGTACATAAAACTAACGCATAGCAAAAGTGCAACAGCCTTAACCAACCAATAATCATAATTATTATTTTGTATCCCCTTTTATTCATTATTTATTTATTTATTATTTTTTATCACCTTTGCCCTTACCTAATGAAGCTCCCTTTGCCACCGTAATCCGTCCCGTGTTCGATTCGATAAAGAATTTGTCCTGCACGTCAGTGATACGGTAGGCCAGACGGTGATTATAGTCGGTTTTATCTTCGTCCACCGCCGCCACTTGAAGTACGAAAGTGCCGGCTGTGGCGTTTTCCAGCACTGTCGCATTATAGCTGGATTCCAAGAAAACGGGGCTGTTGTCGTTGGAATCCTACAGAAAAAATAACCTGCGTGAAACATCATACTCATCAGTTTGTCCGAGTACGGGAAAAGCGCTAGTTCGATGCATTGACGCATTTAGTTCCTGTGCTATCTGCATTATGTAATGGATGTTATTCCCAGCAGCTGCAACCTACATAAATAATCGACGACATCAAATTGCAGCTGAAGGAGAAGGTATGACAAAATGTATTCAAGGTGGAGCGGATTTACCCCAATTTACCCCACGGTGTGTGTGTTGTGTACGTAGCTAAGTACAATTGCTACAATGTTGACAGACCAGTGTTGCGCAGCAGACGAAAATTTCTGGGTAGTCGCGAGCTGACCCTTCTTTTACACTAATCTTCACTGCAATCATTGATCTCGCGACCACCCAAAAACTTTCAGCGCAACCAGTGAATACCTACACCACATACTTTGCTTACATTCACATAAATCAGCACCGTGGCTTCGGTTCGCAATTCCGGAAGTCCATGATCCTTTGCAGTCACCGTCAAATTTACATAATCCCCCGCCATCTTTTCCCGGTCCAACCCGGGAAAAATCGGCCGAATTATCCCCGTATCCGCTTCGATCGTGAAATTTCGCGCCCATTCCTCAGAGGCCGACGCCGTCTCGTCACCGCTTAACCCGTAAGCAATTCGGCTGTTATCCGTCCCCGGTTCATCCGCGTCTGTGGCTTCCACCCTTAACCCATCCGGTAGTTGGATGAAACCCATCTCGTTCTCCATGATGAACGCCGTGTACAGCGAATGACCAAACGCGGGCTTCTCGTCGTTTAGATCCGTGACTACAAAACAAGTAGCATGGGGGGTTAAGCCGGTCGGGGGGGGGGGGGGGGGATGAAGCGGACTGTGAAGAAACAACCACAGATACGACACAATATTGCCCCTGGGGCTGCCAAAGCTTTATTCGCCCTTCATGGGGCTCTGTAGTAATAAAGGTACGTGGTAAGTTTGAAAAGCGCGCCCCTGTTTTCTATTTTGCGCCTCTAACTTAAGCTGCCAGAGGCGCAAAATTACTGTAATGTCGCATATGTAGCTATCCAGACGTGGGCCTGGGGGTGAGGGGGGTATGTTGAACGCACCCCCACCCCTACCTCTCCATACCCCCACCCGTACCCCCAGGAAAAATGAAAAGCAACATACCCCCGCGTACCCCCAGAAAAAAAACAGCACTACGCATCCCCACCGCGTAACCCCAAACTTGAAATCAGCAGTTTGTCTGCCAGGACACGTACCCCCACCCTTTTTTCCTCTGGCTTACATCCATGCTCAGACTTTTTACATACTCCACAAAGTGCATGCATTGTCAAGAATTGTTGTTTGTAGTTGCACAATGTTGTGAATAGTTTTATTTAATGGTTTATCCCTATCATTCTAGACAAGTTGCTAAAGTATTCAAAAGTGGAAATTCGATTCGAACACACTTACACACCACTCTTATCAACCCACCACTGCATTTTGTATAAATATTACAAGGTGCACAATAAAAACTGTTGCACTGTGTGCAAAAAAATAGTGCTCATTTTTTTCTGGGGATAGATATGGACTTTGTGGGGTTATGTAGCACACAATTTACAGTTGGGGGTACGTAAATATGCTGGGGGTACGTGAGGTTTTTTTCTTGGGGGTACGTAAAAAATCTGGGGGTACGTGGCCAAAAAAATTTTTTTGGGTGGGAGTACGCAACACCCCCCCACTTTTGACCTCCTGCATACCCCCACTGACAGACCCCCACCCTCAAAACCGTGCCCACGTCTGGCTATCCCTAAAAGTCTCCGGCAATGACATGAAAATGGGCGTTTTGCGCATCAGGTTTTCGAAAACTACTGTACCTACCTGCCTACCCCACATAAAGGGGCATTGAAAAATATGTTTTATGCCGCATTTGGGGACCACTTACCTTTAACGCGCAAATTTGCCGTAGAGCGCAGGCCGCGCCCGCTGTCGTCCGTCCCGATCACGCGCAAATTGTAGAGCGGGATTTCCTCGCGATCCAGCGCCACCAAAGTGACGACGGAGCCGAACTGATCGATGGAGAAGCGCTCCGCACCATCCCCGGAGAGACTAAGCAGAACCGGGCCGAACTTGTCGCTGTCCTCGTCGTGTACCTGGAAAAATAATGGAAACAAAACAAAATCGCTCACGGACAGTTTCCTTGGGCGGCGAGAGAGTCAACAACACAGTCATTACTGTACACCCTCGTTTGTAGCTCCCCTCGAATATAGCCCCCTAATCGGCGACTATCGTTTTGATAGCCCCTGGGGGCTATATACAAGGGTTTACAGTACCGTACCTAGTGTGCGGCGGAGAACGGACACAGTAACGCTTCTTGCATAACCCAGGGGAGAAAACGATAGTTACCGCGATTCGAGGGGGTCATGCACGAATCCAAATCATCACCAAAATGCTTTAGTTGTTGTTTTACTCGTTTTCAAATTTGTTTCAAGAAGGGATAAAAATCGGTTGTTACTTGTTACCGAATAGGGTTTATGCACAAGGCGGGTTTACGTTACATTAGATTCCAAGGGGGTTATATACGAAGCTTTACAGTATGGGCTTATATGTAGAGCAAAGCTCACTTACCGTGATGTTGGTGACGCCAGCTCCGGGTCCCTGGTTCTCCAGAACTTGGGCCGTGTAGTCATTCCTGTCGAACTGAGGCGCGTTATCGTTCACATCCAGCAATTTCACCGTCACATCGCAACTACCCCCAGAGCCCGCCGTACTTTGTCCAGCTGGTGGAGTCAGGACAACCTGGGAGCGCAAACGACAAACACAACTGTTGCAAGATGCAGAGCAGTGATATCGATCAACTTTTCTTGGCATTAGGTACTTGCGGTCGGAATACATACAATACAATGTCTCCAGGTTGCCTCCACTTTTGTAATGCAAATTTAAATGGGATACACGATCAACATAGAAGATTGGCAGTGGGATTGGAATACACACTATTCAACGTACGTAACAAAGTTGTCAGCGATTCAGTTCAGAATCTGAGTTGTTGCATGCAAATTGCATTTGTGTCTGATTTTGTCTTTTGATGGTCATTGATTTATTGCATGTTTGCGAGAGAGAAAGAAAGCAAATTTCGTTTACCCTGTGTTGTGAAGTTACAACGAGAGGGCTCTGCGTTCAACTAATAATACCCTCACCCCCAGGCCAATGTTTGCCTCCCATTCTCATACGTACAGTAAACCTCATCCCAAAAGACCTTCCTTGTTTATTTTTTTCAAATAAAGATAATAGCCTCGGGGCAATAACTTTGTGCGAAATACTACGCGGCAGACTCTCGAGCACCTACCTGCTCAGCTCACACCTGACTGATTTCGCACAGAAGCCAGCAGGCGGATAAAAGTGACAATGGAAGAACAGAGCCAAAGGCCAAATCACACCCGCATCCAAAAGGCAGAGGTAATTTTCAAGGACTGCCTAGGTAGGTACCTCCCTTTTCTTCAATGGGAAGGTGCGAGAATAATCATCAAAGAATTACTGGCTACTACCGCAGCGTCAATACCGCAAAAAAACGCAGTATAGAAATTTCGCCGCACTACATGCTGTACGTAGTATGTACTCAGGTTTTCACACTGGTTGGAGTATACTATAGTAATTTACGTCAAATTACCTTTATACGTAGCTCTCTGTAAGTATACGTAAATGGTAAATACGTATGAACAAAAATACGTATACAATACGTAACTACGCCAGATTTTGCGCGGTTTACAACTTACCCTGAGATCTATTGATTTGATCTTTTCGTAGTCGAGATAGCTGGAGTTCTGTACGCGAATGAGCAGATGTGCTTCCTGAAGAACGAGCTTGGGCGAAACGTCGAACCAGCTAGCACCCGGGCCGTCGAGTGAAACGCGAAATTCGCCGTTGGAACCCTACATGTAAACAAAAACATCATGTAGCTACGTACGCAGCAGACGAACCCCCGTAAACTTGATGTTTCAAAAAATTTAGGGTGGTGTGAGCCAACTCGTGTTATGAGATAATGCGGGCCATCCCTAGTGAATTTTTTTCTTCACAGGGGCGAATAAGGCAAAGATAATTTTGACACCACTTTTCACAAGTTCTGCATCTTACTCTCACTATAAGGATAAAGAACATGAAAATAAAAGCCAGAAAGGAAATTTCCACGCTGTACCGGTTGCGATTCGAACCCGGGTTCGTCGCTTACAGTGCAAGTGCTCTACCACCTCAGCTACAAAGTATCACGGTGGAAATCGTACAAGATCCCTCCTTATACCTGATCTTGATCGAATACGTGCAATTCCGTCGCGTCCGTCAGCGTAATGGGCAGCAGCGGCTGCGAATTCTCCTTCAGTTGAGCAGTGTACTGGCTTCGATTGCACTTGGGCAGTGTATCGTCTTCGTCCGTCACTAGCACCGTAAAATTTGCCACGGATGAAGAGGCGCCACCTTCTTCTTCCGCCTAAAAATATCATTATTTATGCATTCTTGCTCTTATTTAAAAAACGCACTCGAAAGTGCGCGCGCTTTCACATCCAAAACGGTTTCGATTGCTTCCCAAGATCGGATCTTTTTTACGTAGTTATTTTTAGGGCTACCCCCCCCCCCCCCCCCACATACATATTTTACATGAGTTTCTCTAAAATTTATTACCTGAATTGATACTGTGATAGCACCGTTAGTTTTCAACAGTTCCGGACTTTCCCTGTCCAACTTCGATCCCACCACCACCCATCCAGATTCCGGCTCAACTCGGAAATACGGCCCGCCATGCAAAAGTTTGTAGGAAATTCGGTTGGGACTGTGTACGCCGATATCACCGTCCACAGCTTGCACGCGAAAAACTCGCTCTTCCTAAAGAACACAAACAGATACAATTTTTGCATCGAAAAGGTTCAAAGCGGACGTCAGCCAAAAAAGTAAACGAAGTTCTGGGTGAGAGAAAACAGCAAAAAATCCGACTAAAAACTAGCTTGAGCCGGAAAATACGGCAGCTCATTTGAAAGAGGAGATTTCAAGGTATCGATTGAAGAAGCATCAAATTCCCAATTGGCCCATTGGTTGCTGAGATGTGCAGCCCTGAAACTTAGGTAGCCGGATTTTCTCCAAGCGCCGAGTTTACCCCATGTTACCCTACGCTATGCACATACCAAAGGTGCATTTTCTGCCACGTTTCTGATCCGATTGTCCGTGATAAATTTTGGCGGAATATTCTGCACGTCTGCGACGTTGATCACAGCCTTGTAGCGCACCGTATTCACCTTTGGTATCCTGCCAGCACCGTCCTACAATATTCCACCATTCGCTTACCATACCAAAAGTTCATAAAAGATGTAAGAAAACGAGGAAGAATAAAAAAGCGCGTACGAATGCGATGATTTCCAGTGGATAAACGTTTCGTGCTTCGTAGCTCAGCGGTTTGCCCAGATGAACTTGTGCGTGACACTTTGAATCGCTACAGCTGCCGTTACGAATTTGGAAGGTCCCTCCAAAGTCATCCTGAAAAAGATGGATTTAGATTTGATTTACTCACTTATACGTACTGTAATTGTTACATACCGCACACCTCGTCTGCCCAAATATCTTTTATCTGCATTGCAGTCAATAAATAAATAATAAAGTCCGTATAGTTTGCCAAATGACCTTGGGGCAGTGCTTTAGCTGTCTACAAATACTGTACATACATATATATGTACATACGTACAGTAGGTAGGTACGACAGGAATAGTACTATGTATATTGCGCGGCAATAAAAAGCAATGGCCCTCCCAGACCTACAAGAACGGAATAATGAAATGCAGGTAGGTACCCGAGTAATGCCAAAGCGCTTTTAGAGTTTAAGACGGCGACTCACCAAGGTTGATTGCCGATACCGATAAAATATGGCGGCAGACAAAAACATGTATACGTACGTACTGTAGATTTACCTTAGAGAAAGCGAAACTTATGCGGCAGTTTTCGGTGAAAAGACCAAATTTTTACGCGCGCAAAAACTCGCCCCACTAAATCGGCCATCAACATCATCTCAATGTCAGTCCTGGGTGGGCCCCCATCATCAAAAGTGCACTCATTAAAGGTTTACTGCCAGGGTGGAGCGAAAGTTCTTCATAGGTAAACAAGTGCGCAGAAAAGAGTACGAAGTAGTACGTAATGCGTTCCGCCTTGACTTGGGGAAATAAAGTGTACGGTACCTACCACTGGTGTGCAAGTAAAAATTTCGAGTACTTGTACTCGAGTACTCGGCACTTTTTGAGCCGAGTAAATTTACTCGTACTCACCCGGGGGCATGATGGATTTACTCGATTTTACTTGTACTCGCTCCTTCTACCAGGAAGTTTACTCGTACTCGGCAATTTGTCCGAGTAAAATTGTTCAGTGATTTTTGCGCTTTTCTTCTTACTCACCCAATTTACTCGAGTAAATTTACCCGAGTACACCAAATGCAAAGCGGCACTCGGAAAAATTCGTGACAATATGTACTTTTGACTTGAAAAGCATTGCAATTATTGGTTCTTCTTGTCGGAAACCGCAATTTTTGCCCTTACGGCCTCGCCGTAAGGGCTACTACAATGTACGTTGAGTTGCCTTAATCATACGGGTATAGGGACCCTACGTAGTATGCTGTAGGATAGGGTTACGTACTGTGTAGGTATAGGACAAATTTCAAATTTTCAATTTGGCGATCCTACGTATGTGGCGGCGATACGCCCCATGATGAAGTTTCGTTGACGTTTTAGAGAACCTAAAGTTTCGTTGACGTTTAGAAGTTTTAGGTGTTCTTGAAAATTAGGGAAAAATTTCGGCGGCCCCGGGTTCGAATCTCACACCGGCTCCCCGTAGGAGTAGAAGACGAAAGCTCTATCGCCTACACCATCGCGACGAACTGGGCAAAAGACGAAAACACAGGATAAGTAGTTGAGCTCAGAGGGACTAATTTGCATGCAAGGCGAAGAGAAAAAACATGTGGTCTGGGGAGTAATTTGCATAGGAAATGTCGAAGTAGAGCCAAAAATAATTTACATGAAAAGAACAGTGTGTTAAAGAGTGGAATTTGCATACGAAAAATAAAAATGCGACGAAAATTGAGACACGTCACAGACTAAAGTACAAATTATAATTCTAGGACCCATGTATTATTTATCTCAAGAACTACGCGACGTAGAGCAAAGCGGTCAAACTTCCACGGATAACTTTAGCTCGCCTCTCCAATAAAAAAAACCGTTTGTCTCCAGCTGCTCTGTGTGTCGAGATCTCGCCAAATTTCTTCAGTACTGAAATCGCCAAATCGGGCGTGGACCATTGGGCAATTCTAAACCTCGCAAACTCCCGAAAAATCAAAATGGCAGAAATAAGCATACGTGATGAAGACGATAAAAATGCGCATCGGGCGTACAGGGTCGTAGGGTGTCGTGGTTTGCGTGGTTTAGCGTCTGCCGAAAGGTGACACGATTTCAGTGCTGAAGGAATTTGGCGAGATCTCGACACTGAGAGCAGATAGAATCAAACGGTTTTTTTTATTGGAGAGGCGAGCTAAAGTTATCCGTGGAAGTTTTGACCGCTTTGCTCTACGTCGCGTAGTTCTCGAGATAAATAATACGTGGGTCCTAGAATTATAATTTGTACTATAGAGTTATTTTGTGCTTTTGCTCTGTTGCTGAGCGGCGGCGCTATTGCATTGAAGAATCACAGGGGAAAAATTGTGCATAGTCAGTGAGAAAGGGAATGATTTTCTTCTGAAAGGATCGTATCTTCAACAGCAATTCAAAAGGAGAACTCTCTTTTGGAAGGAGTGCGTGTTCAAGAGCGATTCAATAAAACAATGCCTGGAATGCTGTGGAAGAAGAACATCTCAACTCAAATGGCAGGAGAGAAAAAGCAGGTAATTTTGAAAAGAAGTTCTGCAGCAGATACAGTACTGATAGCTGTACAATAGATTCATTTCTTTCTGGACCCACGGGCCCGATCTATTACTGTAAACGGGGAAATTTTCGGACAAAGGAAATTTTCGGAAAATTCGAACAAAAAATTCTGTCCGAAAATTTTACTGTACGAATTTTTTGTATGTACAGTATATTTCCATGTGCAGTACGTATTGCTAAAAATCTTAAGAGTCAACGAAACTGGAAAAACGCGCACAAAAGCAACAAAACCTTCAGTTGCAGAGCAGTTCACAGGCTCATGTTTAGATTGCTAGCGTGAAGTGTTCATGTCAACGAAACTGTGAATATGTGACCAATATGGTGCTGTGTCCCCTGATACCATACTTCACTTCCGATTTTGCCCACCGTTTTTCTCTGCTTACAAACCTGCTTTACCTATCCGCATCTGCCTGGGGGACCCAAAGGTTTTTCACTGCTGCATGCTGAAACCCTACTTGACCCACGGGCCCGATCTATTACTGTAACTGATGAAATTTTTGGACGGTGGAAATTTTCGGATAAAAAATTCTGTCCGAAAATTTTAACGTCCGAATTTTACCGTCTTTCATACATATGTAGTCTACAGTACATTCATACGTAATACAGTAAATGTCGCTGTGCGTGCATGCACATTGAGGTCAGACATGTGTCCGAAAATTTCCCCATCCGAAAATACAACTTCAATCAACTCTCCATTCCATACCGCACGCATCCTCTTTCTTCTACTACCATTTATCAGCCCTTACATACTGCTACTTGTAAGGGCTTCACTCCTGTTTGGCCCTCAGGACAAACGGCTGGTAATCATTAATATCTGCCGCTCAGACAGCATCTCTACTTCCAAAAGACAGCACACCAGCCTCTACTACTGCTAATTGTAAGGGCTTCACTCCTGTTTGGCCCTCAGGACAAACGGCTGCTAATCATTAATATCAGCCCTTCAGACTCCTCCACTCACACCTAGAATGGTTGACTTTTTATAAGCTGCTTGTTGTCATTGTGCCAGCCAAGAGAAACTCAAGCTGGACACGATTTTTTTGCTAAAACCAGATGAAAGTCAAATTTAGGACACCAGAACATGATGTGTGATTTACTCGAGTACTCGGGCAAATTATGGGTAATTTACCCGAGTAAGGCTTCCACCCGAGTAAAGTTACTCGGTTTTACTCGGTGATCTGTTTACCCGAGTAATTTTACCCGTACTTACTCGGCTCTGAGAAAGAGCGGGTGAACACCAGTGGTACCTACTGTATTCATATCAGATAAGTAGATAATAGTCAGATGGGTTCATTTCATGCACATTGCAAATGGTATTGGCCAGTTGGACTGAAATTTCTGGGGTGGTCGAGAGCTAACCCCCTCTGTTTTGCACTGAATTTTACCCGCCAGCACCATCCGATATCGATAAAACGCACTGAACATCAGACACAAGTCAGCAGAGGGGTCAGATAAATGTTCAGCGCAACTGGTGAATAGCCCTTACCACAAGCCTAAAGCTGTCGATGCCGCCGACGCCAGTGTCAGGATCGAAAGTTGTCACGGAAAAAATCACGTCGTTCACTTGAGCGTTCTTGAAACAAAAAAGACAACAATCTCTTACATTTTGCCACATTTATTTTTTGCCAAAGAGAATAAACAGTATTTACATAGCTATGCTAATAATTCATGAGTACCATACCTCAGAAACCGACACGGCGCTTTCCGTTTCGACAAATTGTGGCGGATTATCATTGATATCCACGACCTGAATACCCAGATTCCCTTCTCCGATATTATCGTACGTATGAGGCGTGCCATCAAAACTTCGAAAGGCAAGATTGAATAACTGTCCCCTCGTCCCATCAGGGTTGACAATCTGCAATCAACAATCAACGTATCATACTCTCTCGCAATTATGCACTCTTGCTACCTCCCGCCACGCATACGTACAATAATCTACGAACGTACATCTGCATCCAACTCCTTCTCCAGTATCAGTGTCCAGCAAGAATCGTTAATCGGATGGACTTTGAAGAAGTCGAATGGGTCGCCAGATGTGATCTCCAGATTCAGAGGCCGCTTGCCGTCGTATTCGGCGCATATGGACAAATCTGGCAACGCTTTCCCTACCGGCCAGTCTTCGTTGGTAAAGTGGAATTGGGGCTCCACGCGAAGCTTGAGACATCGCACTCCAAGGATGAGCAATTCTGCAAAACAAACAAACTATGTGGCACCGTGGTTCAGCGGGTATTTTGTCCGGACCTCGTAAGCAACTCCGTGTTCGATTCCAGCCTGGCACATCAAAACTTTCCAACTACTGTACTTGTCTTGTTTGCTTACCAATGGCAGTCAACAGGCGAAGCAACCAAGAAGTTGTCATTGTTCGCTAGACATCATGACTCATGGGTTGGTTAATCCTCCTTCCTTCGTCCTTCCCAAGAAATAATCAGTGGAAAATGTCCATAATTAAGGTCTCACACTATAGATCTCTGAGCCGTGGACTCCTGTACTACTACTGAAGTATCTGGTGATATCTAATTCCAGCTGTTTTCACTTCCTGACACCATACGATCATCCGTCTGCTTGTTTTCCGTTCGCTGTTTCCGCTCCAGTCGCGCTCTCTGCGCTCGCCTTCGTACTATGCAGGGACAACTGTCTATGCATGGACTTCTTGATAAATTCGGTCCAGGCTCTCCTGAGTCAACGAAAGCGAGTTGAGAGGAGATCAAGATATCGATCGAAAGCTTGTTACACGATCTCTTTGACGCGCCATAGAGCGCCTCTTGAAACGACCTCTCCGTGGCGCTATTCTTGATTGAAACGATAACTTTTTCAAACACGTTTTTCTTGGATAACTTTGCGTAGAGGCAACGTAGAGAGGCGCCGCAGGTACCGATTGATTCCTCTCGTCAAGACGCGTTGAATGGTGTGCCGCATGTTGAAAAATACCCAGTGGTTCCTTCGGAACACCCAAATCGCATGGTTTTTATGGTGTTCTTCGGCGTGTCGTACTGCGCCGAATACAAGAGCTTTGGCGCTGCCGTTTGGTGTACGTGTAGAGGAAGAATGATACTTTATTCACATTATGACGGATCACTTTTATCTTGCGTATAACGGCTACGACGAAGCCTCAAAGTTGGCTCCGAAACTATAGCGTGAGACCTTAAAAGGTACAGTTCTTC
Organism: Epsilonema sp. ZAB3_2; assembly: GCA_030247985.1. NCBI lineage: Eukaryota > Metazoa > Nematoda > Chromadorea > Desmodorida > Epsilonematidae > Epsilonema > Epsilonema sp. ZAB3_2. The sequence continues at coordinate 25,039 of JASAMW010007202.1, forward strand.
TGTAGTTCTTCTGTACATAATCGCAGTACTAAAGCAGCTTTTCTATTGCAGCCCGTAGCCAAACGTCCATCAAGATGATCTCACGATTCTTAGCTGAAGGACCAAAGACATGATGAATGGGAAAGAATATTTCGTGAGACAGATAGCACCGTTAGCTCGTCCGCATCAATATGGCGATACATTTTCCATGGACCCAATCCAATGCAATTCGCCTCCTAACAGAAAGAAAGGTGCGTACTAATAACGCGCGCTGCTGTACGTGTACATACTGTAAACATAAATTTTGCTCATGGAGAGAGGAGAAAAGATGGTACCGCTAATAGGACGGGCAAACATTTGCAGAGAATGTTCCAGCTTAAAATGCGAAATAAGCATCACGATAACTCTGGATGACGGACCGCAAGACCAATTGGAAAAAAGCTGTGGTTTCCAGACCAAATAAAATAACACCGTTCCCTATGATGTAATGCAATACCCACCTCAAGGTGTGCGCAACTCAAAAAAGCAGTCGCCAAAGGGAAAATGATGCGCCCATGATATGAACCCGAAAAAACATCATCTTCTTTGCACATGAGGTTAGCAACTAAAGCAGCGTCAGCCATGGCCAAATAACAACCACCCGTACGTACGAAACGCAGAAGAACCAACCGCATGCAAGAGTAAATATTGGGATACCCCTGGGTGCGATGTTCTTTTGGAACATTCTGACACAGAGACCGTGCTGTGGCTATCCACCAAACGGTACATTACAGAGCATGTGCAGGTAACGACAATATGGGGTACTGAATTGCAGCGCAGTAGGCGATCACATTTATTGACAAATTTTTCTTGAAATCCTAATCACTGACAAATCGTGAAACATAATCAGTCGGGTATACTTTAACGTATACGTACACACGTATGCACCAACCCCCCTGCAGAGATAAGGGGTGAGGAGTGGACAAAAGGGGGCTGGACATAAAAGGACCACCTGTGTGTAGTCTAGCAACTGGTCAAAATGATGATCACAGACGCATGCAGGCACCTACGCACGATAATTACCTCCTGGTAGGCGTGAGGAGAGAAAAAGGTGAGATAATCGTCAAGACCTGAGCTGGCAAACACATAATACTTCTTCCGAGAAATTTAGCGACTCAGGGTAGAAAATCATAAAGTACGTATGTATGTGGCTGGCAGTATGCACGTTTTGCGATGCATTCGTTCACGAAAAGTTGGCGCAATTTAGGGTGGTTTCCTTACCAATACCACCACAAGCAGGACTGCATAGTGCATATCCTACGTACATATTGTATGTCGTTTGTGTCACTCACTCACTACCGAGTTTATGGACCTGTGTATGTACCTAATGTACTACCTACGTACTGGTGGATTGATGAAGTTGTCACAGAGTGACAGAAAGATAAACTCTCTCATCTCCATTTTCGGATTTTTATGCGCCGCGCGCCGGCGTGAAAAAAGAGAGGCGCCGTAGGCGGTGTCCGTCCGTCTGTCCGCTAAAATCGAAGCGAAATCGGCTGCTCTCTAAAAAAGTTTAGCAAGAAAAATCGACGGCAAAGCTCCAGGATAATGCCAGCGTGCTGCCTACTGTTTTAGCCTATGGGCTCAGCCTTCATTCTGGTTACGCTTCACAAAAATCCGCAGAAATATTGCGGGCCGCACAGCTGAACGATCCAAGAAAACCTTTCTGATAAATTTTTAGAGAGTCGCCACCCGTCTTCTCATCCATCCCCCTCCCTCCCTAAAATTTACTGGACATGGCGAACAGCACCTTTCGAATGATATCCAAAACAGATCCCTGCAGCAGCATTTTCAAAAGATCTTCCAAAACATCACGAAATAACACTGCCGCATCGGCACCCACGTTGCAACCAATCGGAAGAATCACCTACAGTACGAATCTGCACTAACTAACACCACACAAAAAATTACTCGCCAACGAAGACATCCTGAAAGAATCTGTCAACACCTCCACGGCTAATTTTCAGCGGGATTTCCAAATCAAAAAACCGTTTGATTCTATCTGCTCTCAGTGTCGAGATATCGCCGATTTCCTTATGTACTGAAATCGCGTCGACATTTGGCAGATGCTAAACCACGCAAACCACGACACCCCACGACCCTGTACGCCCGATGCCCATTTTTATTGTTTTCATCACGTATGCATATTTCTACCACTTTTGATTTTTCGGGCGTTTGCGAGGTTTAGAATTGCCCAATGGTCGACGCCCATTTTGGCGATTTCAGTACATAAGGAAATCGGCGATATCTCGACACTGAGAGCAGATAGAGTCAAACGGTTTTTTGATTTGGAAATCCCGCTGAAAATTAGCCGTGGAGGTGTTGACAGATTCTTTCAGGATGTCTTCGTTGGCGAGTTATTTTTTGTGTGGTGTTAGTTAGTGCAGATCCGTACTGTATGTAATACGTGCACACCTAACCAGGGTAGGGTAGTAATGCTGAGACATGCGTGCGACGGAAAAACTCCATGAAAACAGTAGCCGGGCAGTATTTCATACTAATTCTTTTCACTCATCGCCCGTCGTCCTTTCATCTCACTTCCCTTGTCCCGCCTCTATCGAGGATAGAAAAGGTGTGCAGCGAGTAGAGTAGAATACATACAGGGCTATAGATAGCGTATGAAAATCTGGGGCGCAAAAATTTTGGCGAGCGTAGCGAGCAATCGGGGTCTGGGGCGGAGCCCCAGCCGCCGGAGGCTATGGGGGTCTGGGGGCGGAGCCCCCAGCGGGGGTCCAAAATTTTTTCAATTTTAAGAGTAGAATCGCTCATTTTCCAGGCATCAGAAACTATTCAAATCCAGCTTTTACTGCAGGTACATAATATGTACAGTACACTATGTATGAAAGAAGCCCGACATTATGTACACGAATGCACAATGCCATGCATGCATAACCTTGCTGACCCTGTAGTAGACACAGAAAGATATGGGAAAGGCCGATTATGGCGGTTCTGGCAGAAATTGAGCCCATCTTGCATGCGCCCATGCAACCAGTTGCAAAAAGTCGGGTGGAAATTTTGCGCCCCTAGCCGCCAAAATTTGGGGCGTAAAAAAATTCTTGGGGCGCAAAAGCGCCCCTTGCGCATACCTATCTATAGCCCTGACATAGTGGGAGGAGTGGAGTGACACTATTTTGCCCGACTGTGTATGCCTCCCAAAGCGAATTATGTACGTACGTACAGCGAGGTGGCATGTAACTTTGAAAACAGCAGTGCGGAATAACAAATAGCCGAACAGTAATTTGAAAGCTTTCGTCGCAAAAAAATGGAAATTTGAGCCGATTTTTACCACCGAGCTTGAAGCACTCGCAGGCACGCATGTACATACAAAATGAGAGACGCGAAACAAAAATATTGACACCCAAAGACACGCAGTCAAATAGTATGAAGAGACAACAAACATTCAGCGCAGCTAAATGTAGGCACAACCGTTACCTGTCGCGGTGTCTGGAACAGAAAAAGCACTAGAAGCACCTAAAAATAGTAGCCACCGACCCAACACTGCAAGCATAGGGAACCGACCCGACCAAACGAATTACTCGTGGCATATCCATGTCTCTGTCTCTACGTATGTATCTGCCTTATGAACATACGCAAACCCCAAGGTGATTGAATCTGAAATTATTGAGATTAGGTTGTTTCATAGAAATAGAAAAACAGCAGCCGGCTCTATTTCCTTCCCCTAGGGAGGGCCAAGCACGCGACAATAATGGTGGACATAGCACGCAGGACAGGAGGACAAGGACCACAGGGCACAGACAGGCCGCTACCTACACATCGGCTCAGATGTGCTGCTTGGGAGCTTTTTATGCCATTTTGGGGTCGGTGATCAATATCACATCACCAGCTAATAAAAAGCATGTGAGGGCGGGCTAAAGAAGCTTGAGCGTGACCAAAACCGAGACACTGAGGGTCGGGTCAACCCAGATGGATAATGTTTCTTAGTTGCGCGGCTTTTCTCAGAGCAAACAGGGAAGCCAAGCAGGGCATATTTCAGTTTTAGATCTCTAAACGATGAAGCGACAGGCGTCGCAACAATTTTCTCAGATTACAAGCCAAAAAGCACCTGTTCAAAAGGCAAAAAATTGCAAACAAAATGAGGAAGTCCCTGAGTTGTGAGCAGCGGCTAAAATAACAACTTCTTTTGTGGCCTCTCGGAAACCTTCAAGAACGACAAGTGAGACATCCAAAACGACACTTGGAGCAGCTGCAATACATCGCGCATCGTTGCGTAAGGCAGGCTAGTTGCAAAAGTGTGTGTGTACAAAATTTTCCAACAACCCCAGAAAAGACCCAAACGCAAGAGTAAAGTGGGTGGGGCATCGAGGTTTTCTACGGGTCGTTTCTGGGCTATTGTTGATTGTTGAGGTCTTAGCACCTTACTTCAACGTCTACCGCATACATAGGACGGCGCACCCAGTATGTACGTACGTGTGTACGAACGGAACGTACATACTACATAGGTACTAGGTACACTATACACGGATCAGCAATCTCTCCGCAAACCACACCGACACACATCAGTTGAGCAAACAGCGCACGCAAAATTGGGCGCTTCTGTCCACTCCCGCAAACAACATCAAAGTTGCGCGACCAAACGGTAGCCCCTAACCCAGAGAGGATAGCACATAGAGGCCAGTGTCCAAAGCTAAAGGCACACCAAGCACTTTTTGCCGGTTCATTGAGCTGTGTATTCCTACCTACCTACCGTATGTAGGTAAAGGAACGTTCCCAAAGCTCACAGCTCCTAAAGTGGGCAAGAGTAGAGGTTAGGCTTACTATGGGAAAGTGCCAGCTTCGATGTGCTTGGAATGGAAGAGCGCAACTCACGATAGAGGCTCGCCGGTGGACCCCAACCCCATTTTTCCGGTACATCCTTTCCTACCCACATTTCGACCGCTACCCATCGCTGACACCGACCCAACGAAAAACACTATGAACTACGTAACGGAAACAAGAGGAAATGTGTGCCGCGAGCGAGCTACCATCGTGACTACTAAATCGGCTCTGGGTGCGGGAAGTAAATTTGTCCGGGCTAAAAGCCGAGATTAACCTTCATTTCCCCGTGTCGAAGCTTGGACAAACTTTGGCGCTACCACCACACCTCAAAGAACCAGACAATTAGGACAATGCGCAATCTAGTCAACCTGGACGGACACTGTTGTTGACAATAGCGCGGGATTTTTCCCGAACTTTTTACGCAGAAGCAGGTGCAAGGAAAAAAAATCACGTCGTCCTACGTACAGTACGTTATACTGTACAACCTCTTTTACCCTGAACGGGAGAAAAAAAGAAGCGCAAAATTTAGCTGAAACACTCTGTTTTAGAAGATGACAGATATTTGAAAGAGGAATAAATGAAATTGGCAAAACGAAGAAAGTTCATAAACTGCCAATAGACAGGTGGGCAGACAAGTGACTAGGCGCATGCATGACTCACTCATTAGGCGCACTGCATAGTGAAAGCAATGAGCAGTCAATTTTCTCAACGTTTTGTTCACTTTATTATTCCGCTCCATGGTCATTGTCATGGCAACATAAATTCACCTTGTGCCCAACAATGGTCACTCACTACTATCCATACCTACTGTTGTTGCACCTACCTATTCAATAGCAAGCAGTAGCTAAATAAAGGCAAGAAGCTATTCTGTGCTTGCATAATTTACGAAAAGCTAGCCATGTCCTAGCACCGTAATAACGTAATAATAATAATAATAAGCCCCTTATGAAAAAATAGAATAGCCTTGCGCATTGAGTCACTGGCACAGACATAGACTTGACTCAGGCTAAAATTACTCACACACGACACCACGGTCCCTCGGTTTTGCACTGTTGAAATAATTATCACAATTCACTCAATTGAATGAAAGCCAGAGATAAAATGACTAAGCATTCGACACAATTTTAACACCTAGTGTCACTGAAATTTGGCGCACTACTATTACGTATTAGCTCGTGCGTAGTGTACATACATCTGGATATGATTTACGTAGAGTACATGCACCCGATTAAAAATTACCCATTCTCGCCTCTAACCATCAGCATTTACTACCTACAAACACACGGGATTACGGTACGAAATAATCCACGAAAACTAAACTCCTAAGTAGAAACCAAACTTCCAAACGGCTACCCACTTTTGCCGCTTAGCCCCACCTCCACTTCGTGCATCAATTTCAAGCACACTTCTTCGCCAAACGGCGGCGCAATGCACTGAACCCCAACCGGTAATCCCTTCGCATCAGCAGCCGCATTCGCTTTCTGCACCAATCTGGTCATAAAGTCGTCCACGGCATAGTCGCTTCGGGTTCTCTCCATGTCCTCTTCACTGACTTTCGTGCAGGGAACGGTACCAGCGCAAAAGTCCAGCAGGTTGTAGAGAGCGGTGGTCATCACTGCATTCACAACTTTCATCGGGTAATCATGGGGCAGTGCAACCGAAGGGAAAGCGGGACAGATGAGACAGTCCAATTGCTTCTCACGCCAGTAAAAGGGCGATTCACTTTGGTGGCAAAAAGGAGGCAGTTGATTGAAAACGAAATTTGTGGCGCAAATTCTTCTCAAAATGTGGTCCTTTGCAAAGGCAATCGGTAAAAAGATAGAAAAAAAGAATTATTCGAAAAATGGGACGAATTCTGGAGACCGAATTTCGTGTTCAAATGCGTAGATAAGAATAATTCTTGGGGGGGGGGGGGGGGGGGGGGCTACCTACGTCACATTCGTCAAAAATTCTCAACCATATTCCCCAGATGTGAATCGCCCTATTGAAGCATGAAATCGCGTCGATAATTTCCGATCTGTTCGTAGATCTGCCTCAAATCGCTGGTGGTGCGCGGTAGGCACGTGAGCGACACGTAGGCCCGATGGGAAAAAGGCCTCACCAGCCAGCCTAAGGCCCTTCTCAGGCCGGATGGCAGGCGGTACACCCGAAAACCCGGAGCTATCATCGGGTCCACAATGTCCTGTTTCAGCAAATTCACCAAATAGCGGCCTTCGTCCACAACCACAGCTCCCATGAATAGTTTCGTGGCCTCCGCGGGCCTGAGTGGCTCAAACGGGACCAGGGTGTGACCCGCGGCCTCCAGAGCAGCCTTGGCCATGGCCACGGCCCTTTTGCAGGCAGGAACCGCCGGAAACCAACCGTCGTCCATGTAGAAACCTATGCGCATGCGTTTGCGCGACTCAGCCTGGTAAAGTCGGGCCAGCCAGAGTTCGTCGTTCGGATGGCCTGTGGTTCATGATGACATGGGAGCAGGGTTTAAGGCTAATATGTGCACCACGGGAGTAAAGTTCATGTGGAATTTAGTACTGAAATACTTATAACGAACCTCATTTTGCTCAATTGGGCGCACCGACGCTGCTAGGTTGGGTCTATCGCCCGAAATTGGGCGTAACGACACTTTTGGGTCAAACGACACCCAATCTAGGTCAAACCTACGCTTTTCGGCCGCGTAACAATGTTCTCAGCTATCTGTACCCCTGGCTGGGACTAATGCCTGAAATTGGGCGTAACGACACTTTTGTGTCTAACGACACCCAGTCTACCTACCTAAGCTTTTCCGACGCGCAACAATGTTCTCAGCTGTTTACCTATACCCAAATCTACCCACAAAAACAACGACAAAACTCCCAATAACAACCTATAGCTACCCCCAAAAACCAACGACAAAACTCCGAACTCGGCCCGACTCTGTACAGTTCCTCTCTGAAGGGTACCGGTGTCACGTAGGGGTCCAGTTGGGTCATGGCGGAGACGGAGGATGGAGAGAGGAGCGCTTGCATCACGGCCACCACTGCGTCCACGGACGGGGCCATGGGCCCGACGGAGGCGCAGATCAGGGGTCTGCCCGGCACAGAGCCCTGACTGCCCAGCTGACTGAGTCGAAGGTGGGAGGGCTGCAAGATAGGGTTCAAACGTTAGGTAATTTAGGTACCTACAGTACGTACATTGATATTCAGTTCGACAGATGTTCTTACTTGCGCCTACATCTACGGACATAATGTACATAACGTATTGATTGACTTCTGAGTATTGACTATTATCTTGCGTTGTATGTATGTACACACGTCATACACGTGGAAAAGAAGCTTTGCTTGCTGTCGCGTGGCGATTTGCGTACGTCGTACTATACTAGTATTTAGAGTCTAGCACCCCTATTTATTACGATATGTGAATTTGCATAGAGTTCGTAAGTTGTGTCATGCCACTTTTTCGACATCGTCGCGTGTGTGCTGTGTGCGTGGGTGTAGTGTGTTAGAGTGTGTTGGTTGGGCAGTGTTTCATCTTTCCGACTTGCCGGCTCGTCGCGTGCTCAGTAAACCTTTCGTATTTTCTGCGGTGTGCGTTGCTCTCTTGGGTTTTATCATAAAGTAATTGCATGTACATAGTGTATGGGGAGTGCGCCTTCTGTTATGGAGTCAGATTAGTCATATTGTCCCCCTACCAGTGCCATTTGACCCGAATCCCCAGTATATCCCCTCGTATGCAGTGTATGTACGTGTAATGTGGAATCTTCCCGCCCACACTTGCTCGCTTTGGATAGCCAAGTGCATGTATTTTCGGACAAAAGGAGAGGGCATTTCGCCAGTGACAGAAATACTCTACGGTACAGTATAGAATAACAAGCAAACCAAGTTGCGACACGGATTACAGTATTCTTGACAGGTCCCAATAATAATTGTCCTTACATCTCTATGCAGGTGGGGCACGCAAGAGATGTAGAGCTGCTGAATAAAAAATTTCGGGGTACGCGTGGGGTATGTGACTCTGCTTTTTTCTGGGCTACGTACGAGTGGGGTATGTACCGTATAGGTAGGGGTGGGGGGTGCGTTCAGCATACCCCCTCACCCCCAAAGTCCCACGTCTGTACATCATATATCGAAAACGTACAGTATGTTTACCTTGATGCCAACGACGCCACAGAAATGCGCCGGAATGCGAATGCTGCCACCCACATCGCCTCCCATACCAAACGGGGCTCCTGCGCAGGCGAGAAGCGCGGCCTCGCCCCCGGAAGAACCCCCGGGAGTCCGCCCCGGACCCATCGGATGGGTGGTGCGTCCGTACACCGGATTGGAACAGGTGAAACTGAGCAGACTCTGTGGAACGTTGGTGCGAACGAAGGGAACGGCGCCGAGCTCTTTCAGGCACCGGATCAGCACGGCGTCCTGCGCAGACGGCGGTTGCAGAAGCGTGGAGGCATAGCCGCGCGTGGCGCAGTGGTTTTTCATCTGAAGGAAGAATATTCACGAGTTGCAGCAAAAGAAAGTACAGGGTCGAGAGCTGACCCCTCTTATTAACCGTGATTTTCAGTGCAAATTTTGATCGGCGTCGGCGTCGCGGTCGACTTTCTTTTTCTTCCCAGATGCCTACACGACGTCAATCATGCCGCCGACGCCGATCAAATATTGCAAGTACTGAAAGTCACTGTTACTGTAAAGTTTGGTGTATAACCCGATATCGAATATAACCCGATATCGAATATAACCCGAGCGAATTGGTCGACTTTGAATTTTAGTATTTTATATAACCCGATATTAACCTAGCGCCAAATGCTTCAAAAAGCTATTTTACGCTGAAATATGCAAGTATGGTATATACCCTGATATTTTGCATTACCCGATATCGAATATACCCCGAGCAAATTGGTCGACTTTGTTTGTATAACCCGATCGGGTAATACACCAAACTTTACAGTATTTAGAGGGGTCACCTCGCGACCCAGTACTAGCGCTTAGCGCAACTCGTGAATTGTCATACGTACGCAGCTACGAATGACGTAGCCTTGGCCTCAATCATATATTACGCTATTGTACTTGGCGTCACGTCACGATTTTCTTTTTACCGCAATAGATTCCTTGACAGAGAACGGTAGTCCGAACAGCGGCGGCTTCTGTTCCTTGCCGTTGGAGTTGTATTTCGCGTCCAATTGCTCCGCCCATCTCTCCGCCTCTGGTTCGAAGGCGGTGACGGCGTTGGTGCGCGCCTGCGCCGCAATCGCCGCCCACTGAAACGCGTGCAGCACATCCACCGCCTTCAGGTCCCCGCTTTGCAACGCCGCTGAAACATCAAGTTTACCGGGTTGGTGCTGAAAAGTTCGGATATTTTGCTATAAAGCATTTCCCCACTTTACGACGCTGAAACATCAAGTATCAATAGTAGACCGGCGGGCGGATCGATTATACGTTGGTGATGCTCTGTTTGAGCGCCCGTAGCCCAACCCAAGGAGTGACCAGAGAAAATAAACGCCTCCCCTACGTCTATTATTAACTCGAGGCTACTATACCTCGCAAGTCCTCAAATCCAAGTTGCAAGATTTTCTGTCTCAGCTCTGGATCATCTTTTTTTCTGTCCACCGTCAATGACTCCAATTGTTTCGCTCTGCTACACTGCTTCTGATCCACAGCTCTTTGCAAGCGCCAGCGGCGTAGGTAGGATTTGAACCACCGCGCGACGGCCACAGTTGACAGCGCTAACCCCACAGCCACGAGGACAGTCCTGGGATTTTGACCAAAAATCGAACTTATTTGAAGGTGATCCATCCAGCTCTGGGGAGCTTCCATCATTTCATTCGAATAAAACATAAAATAAACCAAAGATTTCAGTATCGTTCACAACACAGTGAATTGGTGAAAGGATTAGTATATTGTGGGGAAAAGCACCAAAATGCTTCAACCAACACGTGAACAATGCAAAATATTTTGAAGCCACAATCTGCTTTATTTGCAGTTCATGCTCACCGCAGTATGAATTATATGCACGCCACACAATACAAGTTGATGCTTACAATGTTTACAAACTTGTATACGTAGGCTTATTTCGTATGTACAGTAGGTACCTACGTACATCTTTCATGCACGAAGCTATTATACACATAATACTGTAAAACAACACTGCAAGCAGACAGACATGGACATAAAAGCGTGAAACCATAATGAGGTGACCGTGAACGATGCTCGTTTCGTTGCGATGGTATGGCTGTTCTCCGTACATAGGTAAATTATACATACTATAACACGGACGCAAATTTATACAGAGAGTGAGTTGGCCTACCATTATGAAATCATGAAAATACACGTAACGTGGTGTCAGAATTCAGCGCAGCATACAGTACGTACAAACAAACGCACATCGTGTGCACTACTCATTACAAGTACTGTACGTAATAATAAGCATTGACAGGTACAATTACACTGTCAAGTGATTGCATGTGATTACATGCCACTGTTCACAATTACAGAGAAAGCTAGCTCAGCAGGTCAGGTGTGGAAGAATCTACACGACGGTGTAATACTATCTTCGTTGTTGTACTGTACGTTGTAGCTAGTACTGTATGTACAACCTATGTGTTGCAAGCTGGCAAAGTCAAAATGTACAAAAAAGGCGCTAAGACAATAGAGCTTCATATTTGGTACTTGATTCACGTACGCATACAGATAGGGCACAACTCAATAGACACAAAAGAGCATTACTTACGCTGAAAGAAGAAGGTTCGAAAAGAAAAACCCATAATACAACCAAATCACGCAAATTCCTCTCTATCCACGTTTGACCCATCGAAAAAGATCAGCAGAAAACTGTGGTTCGTCCCAACGTTTCGGGACGGAACACAGTTTTCTGCTGATCTTTTTGATGGGTCAAACGTGGATTCTTCAGCTCCTAAAGAGACACGTAAATCACGTACACTCCACACATGTACGTTGGGTACAATACATACACACACACACACGTATTCTGAAACGCATGAGTACATAATTGGACGGGGCCACACGGTGCGTTCGACCAAAAATTTATAATTAATTGTAGGTCCTAATTATAAATTCTTGGTTTGACTAATGTTTCAGTGAGTCAGTCAGCCGCAGCCACGTCGTGATCCATTATTTGTTCCTGCTCCTGCATGTTGAAATCCACGATCTCATCCCAGATCATGCCTACAAGAAAACGCCACATTTCCGTTCAGTAGGTAGAGTACAAAGTCGAAAGAATGTACGGTACGTATATTAGCTTCTGTAACATACTTGAAATTCTTTCTTTTGTATTACCCCATGAACTACTACAGTTCATGGGGTACTATGATGGGGTGTACCCGACTATGGGGTAAACTCGGCCAAGCTCCTGTGGACTTGCCGTTTCAGCAATTGATGAACCAAATAGCTCATATTTGAAAGAAGAGAGTTCAAGGAATCGATTGATAAAATATTTGTCTCAATCGGTCCATTGGTTGCTGAGATATGCAGCCCTGACACTTTCGGTGGCCAGATTTACCCCATGGCCGGGTTTACCCCACCATACCCTCTACTTACTTCTCCATTCTTCCACCGGTCGGTCGACGTCGAAATCTTCCATCAATTTCTCAGCCTCTGGTTCGTCCTCTGCATCGTGATACTGCTTCAGATAGGGATGAGCCAGAGCTTCCGTGGCTGTCGGCCTTAACACATGCAAGACATTGCAGGTTTTCGCTGGAGGTAGGCACGCGGGAGTACAGTAGGCGATACTATACTGAAGGCCGTACAAACACCGGCCTGATTTGCCCCATGCTATCCTACCAAAACCGGCATGATTTGCCCCACGCTGCCCTACCAAATCCGGCCGGATTTGCCCCAGCCACGCTACCTTACCAAAACCGGCCGGATTTGCCTCACGCTACCCTACCAAGGCCGGCCGGATTTGCCCCACGCTACCCTACCAAAAACCCGGCCGGGTTTGCCCCACGCTACCTGCAGCATCTTGTCGAGCAGGACCACAGCCTCCAGGGCCCGAGTGCACAAAAGTCGCTTTTTTAATCGGCCAGTTTGGCCATAATCGGCCAATTCGATAATTGGCCAGTTAAACAAGGGTGCACAAAAAATTTAAAATGCGATGTCAGGTAGTATTGAGAATTGCGTGGACAGGGGGGTAATTTTCAGTTTTCTGCTGATGACGTGAGCTAATAGCCCAACTGATTTTACGTATTTTACAAAAAGACCGGGTCGAAAATTCGCACCCAGTCCTGAGATATAAGGCCTCAAAGTTGACCACAATTTGACCTTAATTTTTCACTTTTTCACCCTAAAATGGGGGTAAATAGCCCCACAGTGGGGCTTTGGGGCTATAAATTTGCACACACATAGACCCTATGGGGATACATGTTCAGACAAATTTTGAGCCCTCTAGCCCTCTTGGTTCAGTAGTTAAAGCTGTTTTTGCTGAAAATTCGAAAATTGCAATTTTTTCATAATTTTCACAATTTTGAGAGAGTTAGTCCGTGTGCCCGCTGTTTTATTTCTGAATCTTGTAGAGCAGAAAATTTGCGACAAGATAGGCTACATTTGAAAAGAAAGTCACCTATGGGAAATTTTCACAGCAAGGCCTCAAAGAGTGGCAAGTAAGGGTTTTAAGAGTGTGCGTTTTCCCCATTTTTCAAGCTAACTCAACAATATCACGGATACTCTCTCCTCAAAAGTAGCCTATCTTATGTAAAATTTGAGTGAAGATTTAGAAAAAAGTATTTTTGCCCCCAAAAAAGTTAACCCCTAGCATATAATTTTACAAAAGATGTAATTGATTGACAATTTTTGAACATTTTTGGGGTAGGGTTAACTTTTTTGGGGGCAAAAGTACTTTTTTCTAAATCTTCATCAAATTTTACATAAGATAGGCTACTTTTGAGGAGAGAGTATCCGTGATATTGTTGAGTTAGCTTGAAAAATGGGGAAAACGCACACTCTTAAAACCCTTACTTGCCACTCTTTGTGGCCTTGCTGTGAAAATTTCCCATAGGTGACTTTCTTTTCAAATGTAGCCTATCTTGTAGCAAATTTTCTGCTCTACAAGATTCAGAAATAAAACAGCGGGCACACGGACTAACTCTCTCAAAATTTTGAAAATTATGAAAAAATTGCAATTTTCGGATTTTCAGCAAAAACAGCTTTAACTACTGAACCAAGAGGGCTAGAGGGCTCAAAATTTGTCTGAACATGTACCCCCACAGGGTCTATGTGTGTGCAAATTTATAGCCCCAAAGCCCCACTGTGGGGCTATTTACCCCCATTTTAGGGTGAAAAAGTGAAAAATTAAGGTCAAATTGTGGTCAACTTTGAGGCCTTATATCTCAGGACTGGGTGCGAATTTTCGACCCGGTCTTTTGTAAAATACGTAAAATCAGTTGGGCTATCAGCTCACGTCATCAGCAGAAAACTGAAAATTACCCCCCTGTCCGCGGTACTGTACAGCAATACTGAATCCTTCCAGACATCGCGTTTTAATCGGCCCATTACGTAATTGGCCAGTTAACTGGGCAATTGCAGTTTGAACAAGAACAGCGGAAGTCATTAAAGGTCAAACAGGCAAAATGCTGTGAAGATGGTTGCCTTAGCCTAATGTTGTCACTGATCATGTTCCTGTTTGATAAAGCCAAGCCATTCAAAGGAATCTCACTCCTTCTTCTCTGACAGTGAAAAGATGTTCAACGTACTACCTCAATTTTGAAGAACGAGCACAGATTTAGACGAAAAGGGACCTAACTTTCTTTATTTGTTTCGAATAAACTCATCATAGCATGCCGTAGCTGCTGTTTCGTTGTAACTGATTCCTCAAAGTACCTCCCGAGGTACTTTAGAGTTGCCCATATAATTGGCCAATCAGATTTCTTCGTGCACACCACATTTTGACTGGGCAATCAAATGGGCAGTTAAACGGGCAATTAAAATAATCGGCCAATCAAATAGTAACTGGCTTGTTTCAGCTTTTTTTGTGCACATCTCTGTTGTCATTTGATTGGCCTACAGGCCAGTTAACTGGCCAATTTGGCTTTTGTGCACTCGGGCCCAGGGGTTCTGTGGGGTAAACCCGGCCACCTAGTACTGAAGGCAGTTCTGTACCAAAGGCCGGATTTGCCCCCACGCTACCCTACCAAAAACCGGCCGGATTTGCCCCGAGCTACCCTACCCTCCCTCATGTACCTTTTCTCCGGATCCAACTGCAGCATCTTGTCGAGCAGGTCCACAGCCTCCGGCGATGTGACGAAGAGTTGCTTGAAGTCCTTCTTCTCCATGCTCTTCAGACTGCGAATGTAGTTGCGAGCCTCGTCCGACTGGATCTTACGCAACAACTCCTCCCCCGGCTTGCCCACCACCTCCATAATACGCGTCAGCTGGTCGATATCTGCTATCATCACCACAGAACACACTCAATATCCACCATATGCAATAAGAGCCAGTGCTTGGTCGCGAGGCGACCCCTCTGAATTAACCTGGATTTTTAGTGCAACTTTTGATCGGTAGTCGACGCGAAGGTCGGCGCGGTCGTCTTTCTTGCTCGTTTGTTTCTTTCCGCGCCGACCTTCGCGTCGACTACCGATCAAAAAGTTGCACTGAAAATCCAGGCAAATTCAGAGGGGTCGCCTCGCGACCAAGCATGCTCTTATTGCATATGGTGAATAGGGTGTACAGCATAGGGAATGCACAATCATGGAGACTGTACTGTATGTGCACAACTTACGGTCAGAGCCAGGGAACAGCGTCTTGCCAGTGATCAGCTCTGCCATAATGCAACCCACTGACCAAATATCCACTACAAATAGCAAGCCCAACCCACATTCTATGGCATTAGTCAGTATTAGCACAAGGATGGACGACAGATCGAACCTTTACCGCTCCTACACGCATAAACAGAGGAATGATGCGCTTTACGTCTGTAAATGAAACATACCAGTCTGTGTGTAGTGCATCCAGTTGAGCATGATTTCGGGGGCTCTGTACCAGCGGGTGGCCACGTATCCGGTCATTTCGTCATCAGCCTGCCGGGCCAACCCGAAATCCAGGATCTTCAACTCGCAGTCCTCGTTCACCGCGATGTTGCTCGGCTTCAAGTCCTGCAGAATATACCAGCCAACTTGTAGCGACCCTTATTGTGCAATACTACAGAATGTATAGATACGCGCATTATGTAAAGGGCACTCCAAACATGTGCACTTGTGCGTATATTTACTTGCAAGGTGCAACTTTTTATATTTGCTAACGGCTGCATTTATGCCTTGATAAAAAATAAATGCAGCCGTTAGCTCATATAAAAAGTTGCAACTTCCAAGTAAATATACGCACAAGTGCACATGTTTGGAGTGCCCTTCAGTCCTATACTGCATGCATAACAAGCAGCAGGGTACTGTGGAGTAAACCCGGCCACCTACTTAGTAGTGAACTGAAGACCGTTGTTTCTACATACGTGCGTGGCCGGATTCACCCCATCAATAAAACTGGCCGGGTTTACGCCATGATACCCCATATTACACACATATCTCTGCTCCCTGCACGAAGCAGGGATCGTTATTGATCTCAGTAGTAGCTACTACGATAAGATTGATTCATATCATTCAAGTAATTATTACTGTGAATTCGTGCCAAACTTACTCGATGTATGACGCCAGCGGAATGGATGTACTTGAGGCCTCTGAGGATCTGATACACCAGGAACTGAATGTGATCGTCCGTGAGTCTTTGGATTTTCAGAATATTCGACAGATCTGCGCCCATCAGCGCTGACACAAAATATCTGAAGCAACCCTTAGTCTGTACATTCCTGCCCACTTACGTTCGTATGAAGGCGCATTCACATAGGACGTCATGCGTACGCTCGGCGTAACGTTGTACGCAAGGGCGTGGACAGCTTACACGATATCCACGCTGCGCGTGAGCTACCGTACGCCCAATGTGAATGAGCCTTGATCCGTGCAAATTGGTGGGGTAATTCGGGTAGACTGGGGTAGTTCGGGCCACCTACCGTTACTAAATATAGGAGCAACAACGGGGAAACACGTCATATCTAGTAGAGCGCACAAGGATGATTTTGATGTACCACACGAGCACCAACCAATTTTCATCCTTCTCAAACTGGGTGGCCCGAATTACCCCGCGACACAATAATACGTAGGCTTACACATCTTGCATGGCATCCGCGCTCTGATCCGGGGTGAAAACGTCGAGCAAATCGATCACATTCTCGTGATTCATGTGACGCAGCAGCTTCAACTCGCGGTAGGTGCGCTTCGCGTGTATGGCGCTCTGAAAGGGACGCGACAGCTTCTTGATCGCCACCTTCTCGCCGTCCGGCGCGCTCGTATCTTCCGCCGCGCTGAAACATCAAGTTCGAAGGTTCACCCAAACAATATTTACGATATGCGGTAACGCGATTGGGTTGGTCGATAGCGACCCCGCGGTATTTAGTGAAAGTTTGGATTGGTGTCTGCGGGGTTGTCGACGTGATTTGTTGTCAATTCTTCCTTGCACTCGCTCCTTTGACGCTTCCAGATGATTGAACAAGGTCGACGACCCCGCAGGCACCGTTCCAAACTTTCACTAAAATACCGCGGGGTCGCCATCGACCAACCAATCGCGTGACCGCAACTCGTCCATAGAAGTCCGTGAACGGAAACATCAAGTACGCAAGTTCACCCATATACATCCGCCCATTTACTTACCATACTGAACCGTATGCCCCTGTGCCGACCGGTGTCAAATTTTGGTATCGATTCGGTATGATCCAGACAGTTTTGTTCAGTTCCACCGAATGAAAGCCTTCAGGAACTTCGGTCCCTGTCATACTGTCAGGGAGGTCAGCGATACCTATAGTAAAGAAAGATATTCACAATCACTTTTGCACACTACTCAACAATACCCAAAACTGATAACCCAATATGAAAACAATCACGTCGGGTTATCAGTTCTTGATAAAAGCAACAACAATTAGGTAACGGTCAAAAAGAAGAGGATAAGGTAAAGTATACCAAGAGCGAAAAACTCATTTCGGCCAAACATCACATCCACAGCCATAATTTGCAGGAAAAATAGTTTTTATTCTGATCTCAATTCACAGCTTCTATATAATATTTGATCATATAATGTAGCAAGAGCAGTGTACAGTTTAGCAAAACATTTGCAACCGACCTTACTTTAGCAGGGTAAAAGGTGTAAAGTGTAAACAATCACTGCTTAGGCACGGCACACCCTTTTAACCGGACTTTAAAACGTAGTACTGCGACTGTCAAAACTAATTTCATACAACGAACAACACCGGAACGGGAGTTTATGTACTTGCGCAAATGCGCAAATATTCACAGTACGAGTCAAAACATAGACGAGTCTTAAACAACCCTGGCAAACAAAACCTGTATCTTCTTCGGGTGTGAGTACTACGTACACAGAGTCCATGAGACAATCAATGTGAGTACCTTTTGAACGCAGCAGCGCAACAGTGTGCGCCTACGCATGCACATACATATTATGTAAGTACATTACATACAACGAACAACCACCTCGCAAAGCGTGAGACCTTTTGTCGTTGCTGTGCATAAAGCAAAGAATGAGAAAGCGCCCTACTGATAATTAGCTAATTAGTAAGCAAGGTTCATCTTTCTCTTCTCTACTTGTCATTAGCCTTGAATTCTAACAGAAAAAGAACTCGTTCCAAAGCAAGATGAGCGAAAAGTGAAAAACCCCAAAAAAACTGCAAAATGTCACGTGCGCATGGCACCAGTGTGACCAAAAAAATGGAATCCTTCGAAACAAACATCAATAATACGAATATGAAAGCAGGCATACTGTTTGTATATGCACAACAACAATTTTGGTCAATAATTTGAGTTGGCAATACAATTGACACTCTTGCTCGAGCATAAAGTGGAAACTTGAAAAACAATCCGCCAAAACAGGAATGGACAGGAAATAATATGACAATAAAATTGAACTGGATAGCGTTCAACACGTAAACGTATGCACGCAGTACGCACACGTACACATAGGTACAAGCCCGCTCGATACCTAAATTGGCGTAAAACGGTCATAAATAAATATTCCTATTATTGCCAATAATACAAGCGACACTGGTTGGATACAACATGTGACACCTGGAAAGAAGCTTTGCCGTCAACAAAATTTGTTCGCATAGGCATACATTACGATACATACACTCAACTTGTACACATATATGCAACTCTTGCTAATATACATTGAAAAGATGAGCCTTAACTCCATAAATCAACAGAAAACTCACAGTGTACCTACCTAGACCTCTCCTAGCTAACTTTTACCTCATTCTCCAAACTTATACTGCAAACTTGAACACCATGACCACCCTAGCTTACCTTACGTAGCAATTCTTCACAGCTTGTACCATAAACCATTTGTCCATATAATTTGTGTGATCGTAGAGCTGAAGTGAGCTTGTGACAAGGGCAGAGTAACGTACAAGCGCAATAGCTGGCAGGATGAATGGTGGTGTCCGTCAACACACTGTTGCAAATATCCAATCTATTCGCATCCAGAGGTATTGGAGAGCTGCCGGTTCCGATTCTGGCCAATTTCTTGTAAGACATCCCAAACCAACTCTAAAAAATGGCCACGGCCAATAGGAAATAAATAAGCATACCACGTACGTACCAATGTAAGATATTACAACTATTTTGATTTTCATGGTGTAGGGTGCTATGGGATAAACCCGACCATGGGATAAACCCAGCCAACTACGCTCCTTGGAACTTGCTGTTTCAGCAAATAATGAACCCAATAGCTCATTTGAAAGAGGAGAGTTCATGGAATCGATCGATATCATACTTGTCTCAACCATTGCTTGCTGAGATGTGCAGCTCTGAAGCTCAGGTGGCCGGATTTTCCCATGGCCGGGTTTACCCCATAGCACCCTACTCACTTTTCCACTGCTGTACATCCGTGTCGGGAGGCTGTTCCAGCTGAGGCACTGAAGGCGCCGTCTCCTCCTCCTCGCATCTGAGAAGGCCGAAATACGGCTGGCACATCACCTGCCCAGCTGTAGCCCTGGAACAATATGGAGCCACAAATCGCATATCCATCCATGCATACATAGGGTAGTTTGGGGTAACTCGGGCCGCCTCCTGCTTTATCTTCGCTTAGAAAAGACCGGCCAACGAAGGAAAATGCGCAGTGTGCACGCAGCCTTCAGACAGCTTATGAGAGAAAGTACCAGCGCACCATTTTGCAAACACTTATGTGAAGGAGAAGAAGGCTATTCTAGAGAAGGGGGAGGAGGGTTGAGAAAGCGCGTCGTACTATCGTGAAAGACGAATACACACTTTCCAACCTTCCCAACAGGAAGATTGATAGCCCGATATGGGGTGACCCGAATGGGCCCGAATTACCACCCCTGATTCGAATTTATCCCGAACTACTACTCCTCCGCATACACATTACATATTACACTCATACCGTACCACAATACATTACATTACATTACACTCATACCGTACCTTCGATCCGGATCCATCTGCAGCATGCTCTGCAGTGTATGCAGAGCGTCTGTGGAGGCAGCTGGAAACTGCTCTGCAAACCCCTTCCTTCGTCTCTGCGGCATATTCGCCACGTAATCCCGAGCGTATTTGCATACAATTTTGGATAGAAATTCCTGATCAGGAGATCCGAGCAGGTCCACGATTTTGGACAACTGATCCAGATCTGAATAAGTATAGGAGGTAGCATTGCAAACAGTATGTACACGTATGAAAGTAAAGAGGACAACACTGCATGTCAGGGGTATATGGTGACCCAAAATTTTTGGGGAGGAAAATTTAGGAGAGGGAGGACATGCCCCCAGAAAAAATTTTTCACTTTTGCACCCAAAATAATGCATTTTCCAACCTCCTGAGACCATTCAGGCATAAATATTTTTTATCACTAAAACAACATTGCACTTCGCTTTCCTGACAGTCAGAGACGGATATAACAAGCAACACACGTACATACAGTATGTACGCACGTATCGTATATACCAATATGTATATAATGGAAAGGAGATAGAGTGTGTAACCACAGGAAAGGCCAAAAATCGCGTTTTCACGCAGTCTTACATCATTGCACTCCTACGAAGAAATATTTTTTCGCAAAAGTGGGTTGAAAATTTTCCTCCCCTGGCCGCGAAATTTTAGGGAGGAGAACCCTGAATTGGGGAGGAATACCTCCCTTTCCCACTACGACCATATACCCCTGCATGTGGAAAAATGGGAAGAGTAAACTCACAATCTTTCCCCGGAAACAGAGCCGCTGAAGGAACTGAGAGCATTTCCGCCATAATACAGCCTACGGACCAGATATCCGCTAAAAAATAGTACATCCCAACATAGTACTTACGTACACGTACAGGTTATCTCACAGCAAGAATCCCGACATTTGATTGAACAATTGGCTGCTAAGATATGCAGCCCTGAAACTTATGTGACCAAATTTTACCCCATAGTACCCTAGGTTACACGCCATAATACCACCCAATGATACGACCCGTAAGCTTTACCTGCTTGATCGTAGCGCATCCACTGCAGAATAACTTCCGGCGCTCGGTACCAGCGCGTTGTCACGTAGCCTGTCATGGCCGACTCCGCGGATCTCGCCAAGCCGAAGTCCAGTATGCGCACATCCCCAGTGGAATCCTGGTTGAACCCGATATTTTGAGGTTTCAGATCGCGATGAATGATGCCCGCACCGTGTATGTACTGCAAAAAACATCGAGCCGTCATAATAGCACACTCGAGACATACAAAGTAGTGAAGGCAGGCATGTTATGTATATCATTGTGCGCCTGTACGTATTACGTACGTACATATACGCATACATAAACAAAAAATCAATATACGGCTACATGAAGAACTTTTTGGTTGCGTTGCCGGCATGATCAAAAGGGGAAAATGTACGACTGAGGTCAACTTAGTTGTGTTGTGTACCTAGTTCAATCGTAAGGGCGCTCGTCTGGAAAGCGAGAAATCTAGGGTTCGATTCCCTGGTACCGTATTTACCGGTGCATAGCCCCATGGGGGTATGCAAAAATTGAGAGGTCCCATATGGGGGTATGCATAGGGGGGGGGGGGGGGGGGGGTTATGCGATTGGGGGGGGGGGGGGGGGGTTATGCATGGGGCATTTTTTATGTTTTTGAGAGGTGCGCAGAGGCATATTTTTTAGGTCAAAAGCACGTGTTTTAGGGCATAATTGAGGTCAAAACACGGTTATTCTAGTACAATACACCCCCAAGGTACTGTACAGTACATATGGTATGCATAGGGGGGGGGGGGGGGGTTATGCATTGGGCATTTTTTGTTTTGCCAATATGGGGGTATGCATTGGGGGGGGGGGGGGGGGGTTATGCATTGGGGGGGGGGGGGGGGGTTATCTACCGGTAAATACGGTACATCAGGCAAACTTTCCTTCTCGATTATGGCTCATTCACATCAGAGACATGCGCCCGGCGTACGCTCGGTGTGTTCATGCCTCGACAAGCGCAAGGGCAAGGACGCACTGGGCGTACGCCGAGCGCACTTCCTTCCAGTGTGAATGAGCCATTACTTTTATGCCTCGCAGCACCGAATAAATAATGAGAGGGATGTCAGCCAGCTGAATCCTGCCCTGTTTCATTGCATCGGCCAAACTGCACTCCATCGCAGTGGAAACCAAATATCTGGAAGAAAGACAAGTTCCATCTGCACCAAACAATACAAGCAGGTACATTGGGTACAGTAGCACTGTTTTACTGCAAAATAATATACTGTTTGGGTGCTAACCAAACTAACTTTTAGCTGTGACTTCTAGCTTTTCAGTTCGCTTCAAAACTTTTGCCTTCTTGGGCGAATTGTATTAAACTTTACATTCATACTCAGGTTTTGCAACAGCGGTACTGTCTAATACCAATACTCAATAGCAAAACCTGCACTTAGTCGAAGATATTTACCATTTCTTTGCCAAAAAGACGTACTTTTTTAAACGGACTGAAAAGCTGAAGGTCACAGGTTTATTTCTTCGCGTTCTTTCTTACACATCACGCAGCGTTTCCAACGTTGTATCGGGCGTGAACGCGTCGAGTAGATCCAGAACGTTCTCGTGATCGAAATGAGCTAGCAGGCGCAGTTCCCGGTAGGTTCGTTTGGCGATCTCGGCGTCGTGGAAGGGACGCGCCAGTTTCTTAATCGCCACTTGCCGCTGGTTGTCGTAATGGGTGTCTACCGCTTTGCTGAAAACAGTACGACAAATTCTTTTAGTTACATTGATCTATTGACCAGTTGCGCTAAATATTACACTTTTGGGTGGTCGCGAAGTCACCATTTTCGTCCCATCACAGCCACACAGCTCCTTTAACACATACCCCGAGGAGGCGTCATTGTTCATAACACGAAACAGATTTGTTGTCCGCTTACATATGGGTGCGTGTTGTTGGTTTGTTGACAAATGGACAACAAACCGACACACCACCCATATATAAACGGACAACAATTTGTTGCCAACAATGACGCCAGGTCGCGGTATGTGTACCAAAACGTTATTTTGTCAACAAGTCGCCCAAGTGATGTCGGTTTATTGAGGAAATGACAACAACAAACCGACAATCCCCATATACATTTGCTGTCAACAAACGAACAACAACAGCTGGGCGACTTCTTGAGATCTTGACAATGACGGCTTTTCGCGGTATGGGTTAACACTTACCATACGCTGCCGTATCTGCCAGAAGCAACCATCTTTAACTGCCGGTACTGCGGCCTGACGGACCAATTGGAATCTGCCACCTCGATCTGTTCAAAGCACTCACTGCTCTCGCCAGTCCCCGTCGAAAGCGATGACGTCATCTCCGCCTCACAGCCATTTTGATGGCAGCCACAGGGGGCCGCCTCCTCCATTCTCGCCTCACATCTCTCTCTCTCCAGTAGGTCGTCACTTTCGCTACGGAGCAAAATGAGGGAAAACTGAAAGCAAAGTTACGAACGATACACTTAGCAGAATGAACAAGGGATTTTTTAGGCGACCTTTGCACTTTTCAGCCAAAAATGGATAACTATCGTAAGAAGAGATCCCCCTTTATCTCGTTCTTTCTACGTTATGCATTCTTGGTTTTGCTAACGAGGAAAGCATGGAGAAGTGCAAACGTGCATTCTGACTGAATGTGAACTCACGGGAAGTTGTAAACTAAATAACTATCCTGCACGCTTGACTGACACTAGATACATAGATCAGGATCAGAGCTCAGTTCACATTCAATCAGTCAAGCATGTCTGAATAAATAACTGGCCATACAGAGAACAATAAGCCCATTCATTCGAAGCATCGAAGGATAACGGCGTGAAATTCCAAGCAAGCGTGACCATATTAGATAGGGCAAGCTTGGACATAGGCTCAAATGAATGAGCGTACGTTTTACGTACCAACCAGTTGACAGCAGATACAACGCGACAAAAGGAACAGGTAGCGAGTAATTTTACTCGCGCGAGCGCAAAGCAACGCATGATTTCAGTGGGCTGGTTCTGCACATTATTGTGTAAAGAACCATTATGTTCCCACATCAGAACACAATCATAAATCAAGCCAACTATGTACAAAACTTTTATCCTGAAACTACAGATATAGGCACATACAACAGAACATGTGGATATCCATATATCACAATCTATGGAAGACAAAAGGCACACAGTGCAAACGCAACACGCATGTGAACAAATAGCACACTGCAAAATAATGCATAGAAAAAACTGCTCCTACTGTAGTAGGTGATTGTTCGATTCAGAAAGGAACCCTGCCAAATTTTGAAAACTCACAGAACCTATAATAGTAGAACAGAAAAGTTTCAATTATATTTGTAGGCCTATAAACATAAAAAATTCTAAAAATAAGCTGCAAACAATAATAAACAAAAAACACACATTCCAATACAGTTCCAGTAGTGAAAACGTAACAGCGCAGGTAAATACAGTTTGCATGTACTGTATAGCTCGCAACTTCCTTTGCACACCCCATCAAAAATATGCACAGCCCATAAACCACCACCGGAGAACAAAGATAACGCACTGTACAACATAGGTACTCTTGAGCACAAATTGTACAATCCTCAACAAACCAACAACCGGGAAAAAAACACTAACTCTAACGTACATATACTAACATATAACCTATACAGCGAAAACATAGGCTCATATGGGCAACAAAAACGACAAAAATCACACAACCCATCGAAAGGAACAAATTTCATACACATATGAGTAAAACGCAAACCCACCCTCACAAATCAAACCTATAGAACAAAATCCTACCTAAACTGAGGCAAACATGTTCAGTGAACCTTGCAACCCGGTTGTTAGTTGATGTGTCCGTATCCATAAGATTGAGTAAACCAGTCCAATGCAGATATCTTTACTCCGTTACAGCCGAAGGAGGCTGCTCTGGTTCCGTAGCTATCATTACTCCGTTACAGCCAAAGGAGGCTGCTGCTGCTCTGTTTCCGTGTTGTCATCACTATTATTGCTTGTGGCCACACTATTTGATCGTCGGCGTTGCACGCACTGCTGACAGCACTGGATTTCGTTCCAGATTTTCTCTGAACACAAAACATCAAGGTATATTCTTGGTACACCTTTAACATCAATTTCAAAGGAGCGAATGATGAACCACATACGCTACGCTACGCTTCGGTGGCCGGGTTTACCCGATGGTCGGGTTTACCCCACAGTACCCTACCTCTCCATTCCTTCAAGCTGTAACCGCTCAGCGTGTCTTCATCCATATCTATGGCTTCCTCCATCTCAGGTTCATCTTCTGGCTCATGAAACGGCGCCATATATGAATGTTGCAATGCCTCTGCTACAGACAACCTGTAAAAAAGCACACGGAGCAATAGCGGATTCATATAGAACATCCTGCGCCCTTCCCTAACTCACAACTAGTAAGAGTCTGGCCAGTAAGAGTTCGCTGACATTCAAGGAGCGTTGCGTAAAATATGTAGATTCATACATGCGGATTTCTGTCCGTGCTTCGTGTACTCCTATTCTGCAGAGCAGAAGTAGGGTACTATGGGGTAAACCCGGACACGGGGGTAAACCCGGACACTTAGTATATCTCATAGTACTTTACCAATCAATTCCTTGAGCTCTCTTCTTTCAAATGAGCTACTACGTTCGTCATTTGCTGAAGCGGCAAGTTCAGAAAAGCTTAGGTGTTCGGGTTTACCCCGTGTTCGGGTTTACCCCGTGTCCGGGTTTACCCCACAATACCCTACATGCAAACTACGCAGAACGACTTGAGTCCCATAGCGAATCTCTCCGGCCAGATTATAGGAAGCGTTTCTCCAGTCTCTTACGATTGCAAATTGTCACAAAACAAGAAAAGAACCCCCTATTGACTAGTTGATCAACCCTTACCGGTCATCTTGATCCAGCACCAAGATTTTATCCAGGAAATCCAGAGCGTCAGGTCCCAACTGGTAAGCGCTGAAATGACGACTGAGGTCTTGACGATTGTGTTCACCCAAGGACTCGATACCCTGGCGCGTGGTCTTTGAGGAATCGCGTTGGATCTTGTCCAACAATTCCGTGCTGGGACTCCCCAGAAGCTGGACGATCAGCTTCAGTTGGTGGGTGGCTGTAAAAAAATCAATAAAAGAAGTAGAACGGATAAAAGTTAACGGTGCGTACCAGAAATGCAGCAATGCATACTACATGTGCGTACTGTACGACGCTACGCTACTTTCGGTACATACTGTGTGCAGGGTATAGTACTGTGTGGGGTAAGCCTGGCCACGGATGGACAAAGTTTTCCACGGCCGGGTTTACCCCAAGGTACCCTGCTACGTCGTACGTACCTGACTCTCCCTTGAAGAGTACGTCTCCTGTGATCAACTCAGCCATGATACAGCCCACTGACCACATATCAGCTAAAATACAAGTTACACATGCACATCGGACGCTTACTACGATGTGTAGCGTAGTGAAACCACCTTAGGTACTGTGCAGGGTAAACCCGGCCACCTAAGCTCCCTTGAACGTGCTGTTGCAGCAAATGATGAACCAAATAGCTCATTTGAAAGAGGAGAGTTCACGGAATCGATTGATATCATATTTGTGTCAATCAGTTCATTGGTTGCTGAGATATGCAGCTCCGAAGCTTAGAGGTGGCCGGATTTACCCCACAGTACCCTACCTACCTTTTTCATTGTACTTTCCCGACCAGCACAGGACTTCCGGCGATCGATACTGTCTAGTGATGACGTATTCCGTCAAAATTTCCGTGGTCCACTGGCGTGCCAAACCGAAATCCAATATCTACACCCACAACACACAAAGAACATCTTACATATCTTTTCTCTTCCACACTACACTACACCAGTAAGCATGCACGTATTACGTAATGTACAGATTATTCGCTGGTTGCGCTAGAGAGGTTTCTCTGTTTTTAGCGTGGTTTTTGATCGGTGCCGGCAACGTCACCAATGAAAAAACGCACTCAAAAACAGAGGGGACAGTTCGCGCCCATCAATAATATTCGCAGCGCAAGTAGCGAATATAAATGTGAATATAGCACGCTTGCCTTCAAATCCAAAGATCGAGAGCAGGCCAAATTTCCAGGCTTCAGATCCCGATGCAGGATATTACCGGAATGCAGGTACTGAAACAAACAATTATACCATAACCACATGTTGGAACATGGCCAAATAAAAGCGTTGAAAATGACGAACAAAGCCTGATGAAGCCCGCGCAATATTGTACGTACCTTGAGCCCGCGCAATATCTGATATACAACGAACTGCACTTGAGAAGGTTTGAGTAGCTTGTAGCGAATAAACACGTTCAAATCGTAGCCAGCGTGGTTGGTCACCAGGTAGCTGAAACAACAACACTCAGCACAGATCCCCAGCAAAACGCGGTACACCCCTTAGTACACAAAAAAACCGTTACATCTACACTAAACAGATACAAGTTATACTGTACAATAGTGCGGGGTACATTGAGCTGGGGTAATTCAGGGCGGGGGTAATTCGGGCCGGGGGTAATTCCGGCCACCTCTATCTAATTCCATTGGGAAAGGAGCCAATTGGTGATCGTGATGCCTATCATTCAAACTGATCCCTTTTCGCTCTCTAGTTTTGTTGCACATTGTTGGGCTACTCCTTCAAAGGTGGCCCAAATTACCCCGCGACAATACTACCATCATTTACACGTTACGTACGTACGTACATGTGTTCCAAGGTTTTCGGTCCCTTGTCAGGGGTGTATACATCCAGAAGCTCGATGAGGTTATCGTGTTGCAGGAATGCCAGCAGTTTCAGCTCCCTGTAAACGCGACGCGCCGTATCTCGCGAATGGAAGGGACGACGCAGTTTCTTGATTGCCACGAGACGAGGAAGACGCTGTCCGTCTTCCTCAACCACGTAACAGCTCGTGTCTTCGGCTTTGCTGCAACAAATACACACATAAAAACAATATGGAATACTTATTTATTTACAGTCTGGTCAGGGCGTTGCGCTATGACATTGAAGGCGCGTTGCGTAAAATAGATTCACCATTGCGGATTTTTGTCCGTGCTTCGTGTACTCCTATTTAGCAGAAGTTCATGCAAACTACACAGGACGATTTGAGTCCCATAGCCAACTCTCTCTGGCCAGACCATACTTAGATGGCATATCCCTTACCCCAGCAGCACGTTAACACAAACCGCACTGGTCCGCCATTGTTGTCAACAAGTAGCTGAACTGTTCTCGATTCGTTGACAACGAATATATGGAAATTATCATGTTGTTGTCAAATATTCCTTGCCAACAAATCGACAACAGTTCAGCCATGTGTTGACAACAATGGGGCGCCACAGACGTGAACTCCAAATTACGCTCCGAATTCGGAGGCTCCTCGGAGCGAACTCATTTGGAGCACGTCTGAAGCGCCCCAATGACGGGACGGTGCCGTATGTCATTAAAATCGAAACCCCCTTCGCTTACCACACATTTCCAAACGCGCCGCTGCCAATAAGGGTCAGCTTGCGGTAGTACGTAGGCCAATGAAAGGTGATGCTGCTAACATCGCCGTGTATGAGGGTACGACTGTCTCTCCTTCCTTGAAAAGGAAGCACAGAAGGGACAGCCAGGTTTTGCTGGCTCCCGCAAGGCTCCTGCTGATTATCTACGCCGTTATTATGACCGTTCGCCATCATGTCTTGCTGTCGTTTTCCATCGGTGCCAGATCGAACCCAGCCCAGCTTCTGAAACATAAAGTTCGCGGGTTTACCCAGCTATTCGTTACTGTCAAGAACTAGGGAATTGTGTAGTGTAAACCCGGCCACCTAAAGCACTGAAACCCGTTCCCTTTCTAGGCGGGTGACCGGGTTTACCCCATGACACCCTGCCACACTTTGCTCCACTTGCACGCTTTGACTAATATTTCCAGAATGGGTAAAAGCAAGAATCCATAAACGGCATCATCAAGCCTAAGAATCCATAAAGGCATCATCAAGCAACTTTCTTCCACTGGCAAAATGAAAGAGAACCGCATAATGGACGGGAGCGCTATATCATGCTGTTGATGATACTTTTATGAGTTCTTGGTAAGTATTATAATATCACACGCAAAGCATACCCACCGAAAGCAAGTTTGCCAGTGAGGCGAGCATGGTAGCGAAAGGAGAAGGAGAGCGGATCGGAAGAAAGAAGAAGCATTTGAGCAAAGAGAATGAAATGCAAAGTAGTGTTGCACCACCAACCACGCCCACCAAAATCACATCACGAGCTATAAATACAACACGTCACCACATACCTACCCGAAAGGCAAAGGTCAAGTCAAGTCAAATAGGCAAAGATAAACTTCATAGCTGGTGACCAAGAATGATTCACCGTTGCATTATCTCAAGAAAGATGCGCACATGCGTCAAAAGTTTTACTACCCATCGCAATAAAAATGCCGCAGTTTCTCAAATTGGCACACACTCAAACAATGATGCATACTGCAGATCAGATGTTCATGCCGCGTTTAGCCTAGCACGAACAAGCAACGTGTAAGTACGTCCGAAAAAAGCATGGACAGACGCGGATTTTTTCGGCGTATGTCGAACGAATGTCTGAAATCTTAACGCGGCATAGCACAGTGGAGACCAAGAATTAGCAAAATGACTAGAGTTACGGATAGCACCAAGCATAAGGAATGTGTGCGAAATTCAAGTAACGTGGCGTTAGTTGCTCCGCGTCACTTCCAACTAACGTAGCCTGATAACGCCGCGTTAGTTGGAGGCTTCCGACCTCAAGCCGTATAGCTGTCAGTTTTCGCGGCGGCGTTGCATAAAAGATTTATGGCTGCGCCGCTCTTCTCCGGCTCTCTCCTCGTCCGCTCTCCTTCTCACAGTATGGAGTGTACGTTAATACGTACGTAGTATAGTACATAGGCATAGAAAGTGCTGCTGGCTCGCCCGCTTGGTTGCTTCGCTCTCTCTTCCCTCGTCTGTTGGTCAGCAACAGTATGGGTAGGATTACTGTATGCACACGTGTTGGTTGGAGGTACCTTATACTCTGTCAGGGAAGGAAGAAAAGGATAGGTCTGGCGAAGCGCAGCTTGGGGGTGTGTGTAGTGCAACATAGCATGTGAGCCAAAGGGGCAATAAATCCCATCCAACAAAGTGACTCCCTGCTGGTCACTCCTCTTTTTATCAGACCCGTCTCAGATTACCGCTCTATATACTTTACACTGCTAGCCCGTCCCTTTATTCCAAACCGCAAGTGACGCGGGCGTCATCTAGCCAAATGGCGCAGGCGCTACTTCATCTAACGCGGAGCAACTAACGCCACGTTACTTGAATTTCGCACACATCCCTAACTGTTGAAAGCACTAATAATTCCTCTCAAAGAAGATCCCTTACATTGGCAAGATAAAAGAAATAATACCCTGCAAGAACCAGCAATACTTTTGCACCAAATACCAAGGCACTCTGATGAGAATCACAGCAACGCGAATAATAACACATAAAACTACCGCATAATATCCTAGGCACACACAGCGCAACAGCTGGGTACTTTACGTTTGCACAGCAAATTTGCCTGCCTCTAAAACTTCTGTTCGCTAAGCCAGCATAAAGCTTTACGAAACCTAAAGCTAAGACGTCTACATCACATTATGTATATTTTATGAACATAAACAATCACATTTCCTCATCCAAGCCTGCCAAAAACTTCACCACACGTCCGCCCTACCTCTTGTGTCAACAAACTTGAGACGACACAGCAAATATGCAGTTCTCACAATACGCCACACTATTCCTTCTCACGCTCTATAATACCAAGCTTGCGCATGCATATTGCAATGACGGCCTTAGAATACAACTCGAAATAGCTGCTTGCAAAATCCGTCGTTTGTTTGTCTAGACTGCGAGAAAATCGCTGGATTTTGTCATCCCGTTTACGTTTTCCGTAGTCCGTAAATATCCATGCTTTTTGCACTACCAACCTTCTATAAAAGGGTACTTACTGTATTTCGCGCAACATGGTACCTACTACAGTGAGCGGACTCTTCTCCTCAACAGTAAAGTTGTCATTGAGCGCGGTGTTCTTAAAAAAGTCATTTGGGTGAACTCGTTGCTCTGTTTCAGTTGGCCAAAAGACTGAAATGAGAATAGCGGCGACCTTGCGGCCGCGGTCAAATGACAACTCAACTCGTGGGTGTGGTATTATTTATAGTTTATTTCTTATTTGCAGCAGCTTGCGGATGACGCGCGCTGGTCATCCTTCGGTGTCTGCGGGGTCGTCGACTTTGTTCAATCATCTGGGAGCGGAAAAGGAGCGATTGAAAAGAAGAATTGACAACAAGTGACGTCGACAACCCCGCAGACACCGATCCAACTTTCACTAAACACCGCGGGGTCGCTATCGACCATCCCAATCGCGTTACCGCAACTCGTACATACAGTTTTATTTCTTATTGGAAGCAGCTGTCATCCGGCCCGCGTGATACTCCGGCCATGTAGTTGTAGCGGTGGAATCGTAGACATTCTCCACTACAGGCGAAGTGGCGTGTGGCTCCGGGCGTATGCTCAGCGTGTTGTAGGGACTGCCCACGTAGGAGTGCGGCAGAGAAAGCGTGGAGTAGCCTGGCAGCCTGCCAAAACAAACATACGCGCATGAACACAGCTCATAAACAGAAGACGCATGCATGAAGTGAAGAAAGGCGCTGATTCATATTCGAAGAATGGCCGTACGTGCGTCAGCCACAAAGCAAACTTTGCGCTTTAGCATTACGCACGCAACTATTGCTGCAGTGAACCCAACCACAATACAGTACGAAGTACCTACCTGTTCGCTACCTACCCGAACACCTATTCCCTACTTACTACTATTGCAGCGGGCCCCACAGTCTCTCAATCAAGCTATATTATTCGCTACTTGCGTTACGATTCCTCACATTGGCGGATAGAGTTTCATCTCAGAATGCGGTGAATACAGGGACGGCTCGGTGTAGGCGTTGACCAACACCGGATAAGACGGAGGAGGCGGCTGAAAGGGGCCGATCTCCGCGTAATCAGAGGGATAGCGAGACTGCACCTGAAACGCAGAAAACACACACAATAGACCCACAAAATAAATTATATTATAGTCTGGCCAGAGAGGTCGCTATGGGACTCAATTCGTCCTACGTATTTTCCATGTACTTCTGCAAAACAGGAATAGACGAAACACGGACAGAAATCCGAATTTGTGAATCTATTTTACGCAATACGCTTGAGTTCTATGCGAACCCCTAGTGGCCAGACTATTTTCAGAAACTGATGGCGTGGGTAGGCGACAACCCCCGACAAACAGATTGATACGTCAGTTTCTCAACTAACAGCCACAAAGCGCCCTTCTATTTCGATACTGCAGGGTAATTTGGCCCGCTTGGGGGGGGGGGGGGGTAATTCGGGGAGAGAATAAACCCAGCCAGATACATGAAACCACCAGATAGCAGAGAGCACCCTACTCACCTTATGCCGTCGCTGTTCGATGACCGTTTTCACTTTCGGAAACCGGTGCGGTTTCGTATGCCTCAACCTGGCGTCGCACAATCGCAAGCTACAGCACCACCAGCACAAGCCCGACAGCAGACAGAGTAGGCCGAGCAACAGAAAGATCGGACCTGCCAACTGCAAGGGCGGAAGCGTGAGAGGGTTGACGAGGCGGGGAGGGGGGAAGGTGGTGAAGGGCGGAGGATATAGGACGAAATAGGCCAGGTAGGTCATTGCAGAACCGCCCAGGAGGAAGAAAACGCCGAACGCGGACAGACAAACGGTGGGCGAGGATCCTCGAAATTTGCTGAAAGCACAAGTGAAGGAGAAGTAGGGTGCTATATGGGGTAAAACCGGCCACCTCTATTTCAGGGTTTCACGCCTGTTTCCGTCTGAAGCAATGGACCGATTGAGAATAATCTAAATTACAAACAATCGCTTCCTTGAATTCTCCTCTTTCGAATGAGCTATTTGGTTCATCATTTGCAATAGTCTGGCCAGTAAGAGTTGGATATGGCATTCAAGGCGCGTTGCGTTCACAAATTCGGATTTCTGTCCGTGCTTCATGTACTCCTATTTTGCAGAAGTACACGCAAACTACGCAGGGCGACATGAGTCCCATAGCGAACTCTCTGGCCAGACTATAAAACAGCAGGTTCAAAGGAGTCTTAGGTGGCCGAGTTTACCCCACAGTACCCTAACCTTCCCAGCAACAAACAACACAACACCCAAATCCTGTACACACATACATTCATACTTGGTGCGATAGGGAAAGAATCCGAAATGCGCCGGGTACAAAATGTCCCATCCTTTGGGGTAGTAGTAATAGTAGGGGTCGCGCTGGGCCATGGGGCCGAAGTGGACCACGCGCTGATTGCCCGTCCACGCCAATGGGTCCAGGACGCTGGCCCTACTGTCCCCGGTACCCCCGCCTGCTTGCACTGTCGCGTCGTGTTGATGCAAGGCTGGAGGGCGACCGTAGGGGTGACCTGGAAAGAACGAAGTAGTCTATAAATGGACCAGTTGCGTTATGGCATTGGGTTGGTCGATAACGACCACGCGGTATTTAGTGAAAGTTTGGATAGGTCGGCCTGCGGCTCGTTCAACATACAGTACATCCGTAAATCCGTCCGTCCGTAAATCCGAAACGTCCGCAAACGTCCGAAGTATCTTGGAGTACACGGAACCGCAAACGACCCATGCACTCCTAGACACGTCGGACGTTTACCGACGTTACGGATCGACGGGCCGACGTACGTTACGTACGGATTTCCGGACGTATGGTGAACGCGGCATCATTCCATTTCCCCCTCCCTCCATTCATTCTTCTTACGTTTTTGCTTCCTCGACTTCCTCCTCTGTATGTATTCCGCCGTGTCTCCGCCCAGCATCATGTGGGTGCGAAGACGTCCGCCGTCTCTTCCACCGCCAGAGTGACCAGTGGTCGAGTGGCCATGCTGAGTCCCTCCCCCACTTGAGCCTCTTGCGCCGCGGAAGGAATAGCCGTAGGCCTTCACCCCCGTGCGGGTTTCCGGCATTTTAGGCACTTATTTATTCAGGTGCGGGGAGAAGATGATGGTCTGCTTTCATTCCGCATGGCTGCATTTGGTGCTGGAAAATCAATGGGAAGACAGACGTGGCATTCTCAGGAAGGCGCCTTCCGTTTCTTTCTCTTTTCTTTCACTTTTCTCATGGAGTTCTATAGTAACAACGCCGTATATGGAGCGGAAAGTTGGCGCGATTTCAAATACGTGCGTACGCAAGCGGGGTTAGAACGGAAGGGAACGGCTATGTTTTGTACATACGTAGGTGAGCTGTCTTCAGTGAAATGAATATATTTGGATAAGGAGGAAACATATTGAGATAGTTTAGATAAGAAATGAAAGATGAGCCATTCCCTCATTTAGTCGACTCTAAAAATTTTGATTTGTCTGTTGTATGTTGATATAATTTCCCTATGAACTATTGCATGCCGAATCATTGCTAAGTAAGAGTGCATATGGAACAAATATTTTCGGGCGACATTTCTACCTCATTGCCCAACATTATATTAGATTCAGAAATAGCCTATCCTGATCAGAATTTCAAGCGCTACAACAAGAGATGTTTTCCAGGTGTGTTCATTGGATAGCAGCTGAGCTGTGGATGACTTAGCTATTGCCTAGTGCTGGCTGCTTTACCATTGATGTTGATTGGCTTCAGTGCTAGACAATTCTCAAATGGTAGGGGTGAAACAGTGTCATGAGGTTAGTAAACTATTGAATAGGGCGTTCCAAGTTTCAATGGGGTGAATGGGCCTATTACAGCAATGCCATGGTAATACAGCTTTGATACCCAACTCAGTACTGAAACTCTGCTTTGACTGTTTTTGTCCAAGTTTGGAGTGATCCATAACCAATTACCCAGAAATGTAGAGAACAGGAGCCCTATGTTGATAAGCATTTCAAGCACTACCATGTGAGATAATGTTCAGAATCAGTCCTTATCAAAGCATGGGAGCTGAAAGCACTTTCAAGATTTGTCTGACTGATTGATTTTCTCATATGACCTGCTTTTATTCATGCATTGCCAACAGAATAAAACTACAGACTGCCAATGATGAGTATTTTGTTTAGTAACTGCCAAAAATTACAATAGTTCACCTAAATTGCACCGTAGTGTGTGAAACACTCATGCACAAAACAACGTCGCTAACCCCGCTCGTGTACACCGGTATATTACTTTCCAGTCCAGAAGCAGAACCTTCATTTCTAGAGTAGTCCATGCTTTTCTTCGACTTTTTCTAACTTTTTCTTTTTTCGTTGAAAAGTGTTGCCAACAACTCATCCACATCAAGGGTTGCCAATCTACTCTTATCCCATCTCCAAAAGATTTGGTTTGACTGCACGCACGCACATCTTTTTTTGCGCATGCACACATCATCTGGAGATCACGATAATGAAGCACATCATTTACTACTGGAACACCCAGAGCATGCACTGTATCCAACAATACCTACCAGGGTCCAAAAAAGCCGAGCTTATTCTTCCGCATGTGTACGTTACTCAATTTACTTACAAGCATCCACTTTTACATGCAACCCATAATATTGTATCCTCAAAAGTCAACAGCCACTTCGACTCCATCTTTCATCATTTGCCAGTAATTCCACTTCTGCGATATCTTTTGCGGTGGTAATTCCAACATCCGCTTCAACAACTGTCTCAATTGTGCTTCTCGACTGATCCTTACATTGCCTTGCATGATATCGTCGAATTCTCCACTGTCTACCTTGATCCCTTCACTACCCGTGACCACAAATTCCATTTGTTCATTCACCGCGAGACAAGCACAGAGTTTGGGAGGCAGATTTTCGGGTGTAAATTTAGCGAAAAGCACTCGCGTAGTTTCGGGAATGTAGTGCACACCCGGGGGCAGACCGCCTTTCGTCGTCTTTTTCGCCTGAGCGCCCGCGAATTTGCGCACCGACGCCAAAGACGCCAGCGGATCCTTCGGGGGTTCTTCTGGACCAGAGATGTGTCGGGTCGGAATTGCGTCCTTCTTCAACTTCCGCCGCTGTACAGGGTGTTTCATAATATACTCTCCGGATGTTTGCGTTTCTATTTCCACAGCGGAGTGTCATTTTCAAATGCGGTCTCTGTACTTGATTTGCCTGGATTATCGAAGTAAAAGCGAGCGAGCGAGCGTAATATAAAGTAGGTACATTGCCAAAGATGTAAAAGAGGGCGGACTGAAATCGAACGCTCCCTTGAAGAATGATTCCGCGTTCACTTTCACCAGACGGCCGTAAATCCGTACGTCCGGAAATCCGTAAAGCGCATCTAGGAGCACATGGCGCACCGGAAACAACCATGAAGGTACTCCTAGAAACGCTTTACGGATTTACGGACGTCTGGTGAACGAGGCGTAGAAGCCAAAAACGTATGGAGTTAATATTATGAAACACCCTGTAGCTCCCCTCTTTTCCGCGCTCTTGAAGCCGTTCCGTCCTGTCTTTCCGTTATGAAGTCATCCGACGTGAAATGCCTCGAGCATACCACGGAATTGACCGTGATTTCCTTGCTTTTCCGGCACACTTCTCGTTCCCAGGTTTGTCGAAGCGGTCCGGGCTCAGGAAACTTGTGGTAGGACAGCCCTTTCCTCTCATTCTTAGGCTGAGATTCGTATCCACTCTTGCAGCCAAGCACGCAACATTTCTTGGGCATCGTTTGATCTTTGATGATTTTTGATTCCGATCATAAAGCTTCCCTTTTCCCTCCAGCAAATGCAACTGAAGGCGAGCGATCCAAATTCCCTGAAATTCGGAAAAGTTCACTTTACATTATCTGTTTTCTGAAACATCTGGCGGGTATCAATCAAACCACAGAAAATATCAAGGCTCATTCACATCATCGCCATCGGAGATTAGCGGCGCAAGGCGGGCGTCCGCTCTGAGTGACCAAATGCAAAGCATAAGAACGTTACGTCCGCCGTCAAAGCACATTCTCTCTAATGTGAATAGGCCTTACAAGAGCGTACAACCCAATTCACACAAGCAATATTCCCTCACAAATTTGTGAAAACAATTTATTTTACCCAAGACAGCTGAAACACAAATTCAAAACGATAATCATCGTACGTGGTACCAAACTCATAGCCATTGAACCATGAGCCTACAAATCTATTGACCAGTTGCGCTGAAAATTTCTGGGTGTTCGGTTGCGAGCTGGTCACTCTGATTTACACTTACACTGAACTTTCTTTGATCGGTCACCATTCAAAAACGGGTCACCATCAAAAATCGCACTGAAAATCAGTATAAAACAAAGAGGCCAGCTCGCAACCGCCCAAAATTTTCAGCGCAACTGGTGAATACTACCAATTTCCACCTGGCCCAAATTATCCCGCCATTACAGTATAAGAAATACACACAACTTCAAAAGTCCACTGCTTCCTCAAATGCCTCAAAGAACTTTTGAAACTGCGCATTCTTCATCGCTTTTGGTGTCTGGTCCGGCAAATTCGCAAGGCTGTCCACCAATGACGTCAGCTGTGAAACTCGACTGATCTTCTGAGCGCCACCTAGCGTGGCAGCATCGAAACATTCAGCTCTTCTGTTCACCTCCACTCCTTCGCTTCCAGTGACCACAAACTCCAGCTGTTCATTCACTGCGAGGCAGGCGCACAGTTTGGGCAGACCTTCTTCCGTGAACTTCCCGAACAGCACCCGCTTCGTTAGGGGAATATAGGGTAAACTGGGGAAAATTCGATCACCACGAACAATAATTATTTGCGAGCAAAGGTTGTTGTTTATGGACCAGTTGCGCTAACAAGTATTGGTGGTCGCGAACTTGACCGTATTACACTTTTTTCAGTGTCATTTCTCTGATCGGTAAGGGTACGGCCTTCACTACTAGGTGGCCGAGTTTACCCTACAGTACCCTACCTACACTTACAAAACTGCTGGCGATCGAATTGTCGACCAGTTTACCCTCTGTAATGAATACCGCGCGGCAGGCGCATCTTGGCGGCGAAATTGCGCAGAGCCGTCAAAGACGACAGACGGTCCTGTTTCTGTCTGCGCAGCTCCTCTTCCATTTTTTCGTCGAAAAATCGCGGAACTACGTCCGGTTTTAACCGGCGTTGCACCAGTTGCTGACCTCGCTTTCCCCTGCTGACATTGCCGTCTCGACTCACCACTACGTAGTCGTCTGGGTAGCGAAAGTGTAGACAACTTACAAGAGGGCTGTTCGCAAGCAGGTTCTTCTACGTAATTTAGAAACTGGCAGCTGTTTTTCACATTTGGGAAAGGAAATTGTGCGGTTGATGTCACCCAAATGTTTAGCTCAATGCTAAAAGCGCTAGCCTGGACAGTCGTGCTAATCAGCTCGTAAAATAGCACAAGGCATGCTAATCCAGCATTATCACATATGGGAGTGAAGGGTTGTGGGATAAACCCGGCCATCTAGCTCCTTTC
Source organism: Epsilonema sp. ZAB3_2 (assembly GCA_030247985.1). NCBI lineage: Eukaryota > Metazoa > Nematoda > Chromadorea > Desmodorida > Epsilonematidae > Epsilonema > Epsilonema sp. ZAB3_2. Next base: position 63,764 of record JASAMW010007202.1, read on the forward strand.
AGCTTGCTGTTTCAGCAAATGCCATTTATCTCAATCTGTTTATTGGTTGCTGAGATACGCAGCCCTGAATCTGGTGGCCGGGTTTACCCCATAGTACCCTATTTATAAGAGAATTTGTGCTTGCGAACAGCCCTATACAGCGGAATTGGTGGTTGGCTCATAGCCAGGTCTGCCGATTCGTCGAGCCCACTCCTTGCAGCGTGCAGTGCCGACGGGAGGGAACGAATGGTATGCGAACTTGCCGAGGCCGTTGTCCTTCTCCCACTTTTCCCTTTCGGCAGCCTTCTTCTTCCCGCGCTTACTCGCGATGCAGCCAATGACTGAACAGTGGCGAGGCATACTTGACCAATCACCACAAAGGAACAGAGGCGACGCTGAAATTAGAGATCATTTTATCCAATGTCACGGAACAATGGCGAGGCATACTTGACCAATATACGACGCTAAAATTAGAGTTCAGTTTGTTACTGTACGTACGTACGATTGCCAATTGAGAGTAAATGATCGGTAGTATTTTGAGGGTTGCAGACCACTTCACAGACTAAAACGACCATCTTGATCAAATTCAGCCAAAAGGGTTTTATTGAGAATAGCGATTGTTTACTTATTGCAACAAACAGCTCGTACGTATAATGTGCGCTAACAAACATTGCGGTACATACGTATCTAAAATAACGTGTACATGTACAGTACTTCCACCCCTGTACGTCAGGGGCAAAACAGTATACAGGTATGTACTAGAGATGCAACGATACTGAATTTTTGCAGAAATCGATACCGATATCGATACTTTTTCACCAAGCCAATTCGATACCGATATCGATACTTTTTCACCAAGCCAATTCGATACCGATACCGATACCGATAGTATGGGCAAAAAATTATCGATTTTCGATACCGATACCGATACTTTTGTAACATAGTGTTTTGAAGAGCAATGGCAATTTATTTACTAAGGATACAACTGTAACTGTACTGTAGAATCATAATAAATACTAGTACTAGCCATAAAGCCACAACAGTAATGCTTCACCATTTTCTACGACAAGTCTCAGTAAACGCCAGGCCACCTGCTAATTTTCTTTGAACTTGCTGCTTCAGCAAATGAATAGCCAAATAGTAGCTCATTTAGGTAAGTTCAGGGAATCGATTGAAATTTTTCCATGGCCGGTTTTACCCCATTGTACCCTACAAAACGACACCTACCTCATGCTGCTCTTATTTCAACCGCTCCTATTGTCAGGGAGACTTACCATACATTTCCACCAAGCCTACCTGCACATACATATTACATAATGTAGAAGAAATCGATGTGCGCCCATGCTTCGTGCACGACCAAAATTGACTGTATTTGTAAAGCAAATTTTAGTATCGAAATTCGATATTTTTGACATGATTTTTCGATACCGATACCGATATCGATACTACGAGCAAGAAGAAAATTCGATACGATACCGAAACCGATAGTTCAAGGAAAGTCAATTTCGATACCGATACCGATACTTCAAAAAATGCCCGATACTATCGATTTTCGATACCGATACGATAGTATCGTTGCATCTCTAGTATGTACGTACTATAGTACGTATCTATGATCATGAACTCCGCTTGACAAAATCTCAAAAGTCGCTCGCTTCTTCGAATCCTTCAAAGAACTTCAGAAAGCCGGAACTCTGCAGTAACCCTTTGGGTTTCTGCTCCGGCAAATCCGTCAGCCTGTCCACCAATGACGTCAGCTGGGACACCCGACTAATCTTCGGCGCGCCGTGCATGATGTCATCAAAGGCCGCCTTGTCCACCTCAATGCCTTCGTTCGCCGTCACCTGATATTCCATTGCCTCGTTCACGGCCAAGCAAGAGTTGAATCTGGGAATACCCTCCTCCGGTATGGTAGCGAATAACAGTCCGTTAGCTGGAGAGAATACCCGCTAACCGAGCAGGAAAACTTGCCCGATGTGCCAGGGAATCGAACCCTGGAGCTCTCGCTCTCCAGGAGAGCGCCCTAAACCACTGAACTACACACCTGGATGAGCTCAGTCACACAATTTTTCCTGTTGAACATGACGCCTCGTTTACCATACGTCCGTACTTCCGTGTGTCCGCCGTATCTAGGAGTACATGGCACCACAATCAACCATGTACTCTTAGATACGTCAGACAGACGTACGGATGTACAGACGTATGGTCAATGCGGCATGACAGCGTGAAGTCACCAGAATTGTCATGGTATGGACCAGATGATCGTAACAATGAACCACCCTTCTTCATTACATAAATGGGCCCGAACCAGCGCGCGACTTGAGTGACAGCATAATAACTGCAGCTTTTTAGCTTATTGCTTCGTTCGTTCCTTTCGCTCCTTGGAAAAGCTGTAGCTGTCACGCTATCGCTCCGGTCGCGCAGAATATGGCAAAACCCAGCAGCAAGACGTTTCCCTCGGGGCTAACGGACTATAACACGCGCTTCGCCGTGGGTATGTAGTAAATGCCGCGAGGTATCCGAGCCTTGACAGCGTAAGACCGTACAGCACCCAGTGAAGACAAGCGCTCCTTCTTTTGTGCGTACAACTCGCCGGTAAACTCATCCCAAGTGATAAGAGACGGTATGGCGTCGTCTTTGAGGCGCCGTAGCGTCAACTCTTCACCGGACTTTGTAGAGGGTAGGATGGGGTAAATCCGTCCGAGAAAGTGGAGGGGGTAATTCAATTCCGACCAAAGGCGACCAATAAATGTGGTGGCGTAAGTAAAAGAAAACGAACGAACCTGCCTCCACAACTTTGGTCGTACGTATTGTCCCCCAGAGCAAAACGGTAGGATTTGTCCCAGCTTACCCTCTAGCCCGGGCTCTCTGATTGGCTCTAGTGGTCCTCCTATCCTTCGAAAAGACCTCAAAATCTTGCGGATGACGAAAATGCAGGGAGCAGACAGCGCTGTTAGGAGTGGGAATATAAACTGTACATGAATTTATTTTGGGACGACACACAAATCTTGGGATAACTAATTGGACAAAAATTCTGTTCCAAATTTTGGGACAAATAATATTGCAAGACGTTTCTCTCCGGCTAACGGACTTATAACACGCGCGTCGCCGTTGGTATGTAGTAAATGCCGCGGGGTAACCGAGCTTTGGCAGCGTAAGACCGTATAACACCCAGAGAAGACAAGCGCTCCTTCTTTTGTGCGTACAACTCGCCGGTAAACTCGTCCCAAGTGATAAGAGACGGTACGGCGTCGTCTTTGAGGCGTCGTTGCGTCAGCTCATGACCGGACTTTGTAGAGGGTAGGATGGGGTAAATCCGTCCGGAATAAGGGGGTAGTTCCGACCACGGGCGACAAATGTGGTGATGTGGGGTAAGCTGCGCTGTTTTGGCACACAAAAAGCGCCCTCCACTCTAATGAGTCGGGTTTTGGCCCCCACGCGGGAAAGAAAGAAACGCGGCACGCCAGTTCAAAACTTATAATAGGAATATCGATTATTTGCAATGAAACGACAAATGAAACGAGCCACAGCTGTGACCGAGGGTAGCGGGTCCGATTCCTATTCCGTCCGATTTCTCTCCCACTGACTTTTTCGGGGACCAGCTATCGCCATTACTGAACGCGGTACGTCACGAATACTTGGCCGCGTGTCGCCACAACTTTGGTCGCAATTATCGTCGCCCTGAGCAAAACGGGTAGGACTTGCCCCATCTTACCCTCTAGCCCGAGCTCTCTGCTTGGCTCTATTGGTATTCGTATCCGTGGAAATGAGGTCAAAATCTTGTGGGTGGCGAAAATGCAGGGAGCAAACACTGCTGTGATGAGTGGGAATATACTGTAAATGAATTTATTTGAGGAAGGTGCAAATTTTGGGACCAGTGAGACAAACACAGTTTTTTGTTACGTCCCATCCAGTCATATTCGACACCATACTTACCACCGGTGCATAATAGCCCATTTGGAAGTGGCTTGCTCTTGTGTAGCTTATGTCTAGCGCAAATATTACCCCCCGCCCACAGTGAGGATATGCAAAAGGGAGCCTCGAACCCACCCTGTCCCTATGCTTCATCACATACTTACGGGGAATTCCCCAGGAGATAAGCTCACCACGTGTGCGGCGCATACAGACGTCCCAAAATTTGTACGTCACATATCCCAATGTATGTGGGGTTGTGCCAAAATTTGTACGTCCCCAAATAAAGGAGTACCTACATAAATTGGTGTCCCAAAATTTTGTTTTCCCAAAAATTTGTGTCCCAAAATTTGTACGTCCCAAAATAAAGGCAAATACAGCTTTGTAATCCGGTCTGCCGATAGCCTGCAGCCATTGCTTCTGCACGTCTGGGTCGGTCGGGAACACATGAAAGGATACTTTCTGCAGGACTCCACCCGTATCCTTTTTGAGCTTGGCCAACTGAGCCAAGCGCTCTTTGCTATCCGTGCTCGTCACACAGCCACGCACAGAGCATTTCCTTCCCATGACGTTTGTTGAGACGAATGAGACGCAAGACTAAGCTCAATCTGAAGCGCAATAAGTCGTTCGGCCTTTAGATAGAAGAAGCAGTTTGTCAAATGGAAGGTATTCAGGGAGATTGCACCCAAGAAAATTCAAGCACCAGAATAATATGACGGAGAAAATAGTTTATTTGCGGGTCGATAAATATCATAACTGCAACAAGGACAAGCTATGCCAAACAACTGCATTTGACTTCCATTATCAAAGATGAACATACACACACAGGAAAAGTTGATTCTATTTATTGTTGCTCTTGTTGTACCAAACTGAAACAAACAATACACAAGTGGACAATGGTGGAGGAAGAACCACCAAAAGTTCCAACAGTCGCGAAACTTTCGCAACAGCTAGTACAGTAGGGTACTACGGGGTAAACCCGGCCATGGGAAATTCCGGCCACCTAAGTTTCAGGGCTGCATATCTCAGCAGCTAATGGACCGATTGAAACAAATACCTGTGATATCAATCGATTTCTTGGACTCTCCTCTTTCAAATGAGCTATTTGGTTTAATCATTGCTGAAACAGCCAGTGTTCAAAGGAGCTTAGGTGGCTGGGTTTACCCCATGGCCGGGTTTACCATACCTACATGCAAAGCAAATTTTCTGGAAAGCTTCTGCTTACTTGAATAAGAACGGTGTGGTGGAATTCAGCAGATCGGTGTCATCCTCCACGTTCGTTTCGTGCAGAATATTCGTCAGTTCCTGACTCTGCCACGTCGTACGAATCGTGTACGCTGCAATTCAACAGTTTCGCCCATACATAGCACGGACACACAGGGAATATTGATGTACGCCACGTGCGAAGATAGATAGTGGTAAGTGGTAGTACATAGAAAGGTTACAAAATGGTACCGCTCAAAAGCAAGCGAAAGCTACTCGAGGGTGGGGAAATTTGGGCCTCCGGGGTAGTTAGGGCCACCTCAACCCATTTCCAGAATTAGGAAAGAAGAAAACTGGTAATGATGGTATCAAAATAATCCTTGCGCGCTGTTGCGTATTTGCAGGAATTCCCCATCGCCTCTCCTAAGTGAGAAAGATAGAGAGATAGAGCCTCAGCAGGCCCGAATTACCCTACAACACCCTCACAATCGTACCTTGAATTCGCCAGAAATTCCTCGCCATTAGCCGCCAATCCAATTCAGCCGGAAGCTCAGAGACATTCTTCACACCCAGCAGTCGCATGCACAATCTGCAAATAAAACAAAAGAATAGGTACAATCTAGTTCGTTCGTAATGGTCAGAAAACAACAATACATGGACAGCCCAGCTGTGGCCTAACGGTGGTCACTTTCAGCGAGTAATGCAGGAGTGTGGTTGTAGCAGGTACGTGTACGAGGTACGGTACGGTATGTAGGGTACTATGGGGTAAACCCATCCATGGGAAAATTTGGCCACTTAAGTTTCAAGGCCGCATTATCTCAGCAACAATGTTACGTACTGCGTACGTATGGCAATAGCGTCCGAGGCCAGTAGTAGTGTACGTAAACCAGTTCTAGGTATGTAAGGCGAGTTTAGCCAAAAGTCCCCGGACCGGTCCCTGGTGGGGTTGCCTAAGTCCGCAGCTGTGTCCGAGGGTAGCGGGTTCGATTCCCGTTCGGTCCTATTTCTCTCCCCCCTTTTCGGGGCCCGGCTATCGCCATACGGAACGCGGCACGTCACATGGAGGACCGTCGAAAAGGAACCCGAAGCCGTCCGGAGGTGTTGGGCAGACACCTTGATCAAAATGCCTCGGACCAGGAGTGTCCAGTAGTGGACGGCGAGGGCGCCTGCTTGGCGGGCGGGATGTTACGTACTGCGTACGTATGGCAATAGCGTCCGAGGCCAGTAGTAGTGTACGTAAACCAGTTCTAGGTATGTAAGGCGAGTTTAGCCAAAAGTCCCCGGACCGGTCGCATCACTACATTTGCTTCTTCAGTAGGGCCCAACTGCCTCGGCCCCTACTAAAACCTGATTGCCTCTTCTGAGCAGGAAGGGGGGAAAGGGGAGGGGAACGCAACGCGCACTGCTGGACTTTGTCCACCTCCACACACAGGACACAAAAGGCCCTCAGGGGGTAATTACATGGATAGACACACAAAGTTTTTGTCCACAAACACGTGTCTCTCACAAAAGGGCACACACACACACGCAATACAGATATTATCTCGCTACAGTGTTCTTTTGCCTATTGTCTGTCATTCATCACTTTCTCACCTCACTGCTTCAAAATGACGACTTGCCAACTTTGCAAGCTCGACCTATCTCTTGATAAGCTACCATCTTCGAATTTCGAACTTATTCAGCTACAGTATGACAAAGCGAAGCTTACTGTTTGAACAATGCGATACCAATTGTTTTATTGTTTCATGCCTGTTTTATGTGTTTGTTGACGTCCTATGTGTTGGCCACTGCGGCAAAATTAGATAAGGAGAAAAACAATGACGCTATGGCATTAGGATGACAGATGAATAATAACGCAAGAAAGCAGCTGATCGTGCGCTCTCCTATCGTTCGCATTATTGATTTATTCTCTCCTCCTCGGCGACTGAATGGGCCTGTCTCGGTGTCCATCTACTAAAAACAAATGCCCAATCCCCGTCCTCCCTCCCCGACTGGGCCCTACAGAAGAAGCAAATGTAGTGATGCGGACCGCATCGGTCCCTGGTGGGGTTGCCTAAGTCTGCAGCTGTGTCCGAGGGTAGCGGGTTCGATTCCCGTTCGGTCCTATTTCTCTCCCCCCTTTTCGGGGCCCGGCTATCGCCATACGGAACGCGGCACGTCACAACAAAAAGGATCAATTGAGACAAACAGACTACCCTACCAATCGATTGCTTGAACTCTCCTCTTTCATATGAGCTATTTGGAATTCATTTCATCATTTTACTGATACAGCAAGTTCAAAGGAGCTTTAGGTGGCCGGGTTTACCCCAGAGTACCCTATCTCTATCTCTTCTACGCCGTCACTATAGTCTGGCAAGAGAGAGTTGGCTATGGTACTCAAGTCGTACTGCGTAGTTTGCATGTACTTCTGCTAAGTAAGAGTACACGAAGCACGGACAAAAATCCGCAATTATGAATCTATTTTACGCAACACGCCTCGAATGTCAGCCAACTCATACTGGCTGGCTAGACTATAACTTACCCCGGCGTGCAAATGTCATCCGCCTCATCTCTTTGTTCCACAGTCACCGCATGGTCCCCCACCTCACCCATATCCTCCACATTCCTTTCCATCTTCTTCACCACTCCAATCGTAGCTCTCTTCTTCTGTACACCCCGATTCTTGACACCAATCGCAGTAGCAGCATAAGCTTCTAAAGGGGGGATATGGCGGGAAAGTTGGTATGGAGAGGCAAGTTTCGAATTTCTCACATTTGAAAGCACCTACCTATGTAAAATTTCATCCTCTTTCCATCTAACCCCATGTTGCCTCTGTGAGGCACAGTACCAGTTAGAAAGCTCGAAATAGGCCAAAAACTTGCGAAGTTCCCTTTCTAACTGGTTTTCTGCATCACAGAAGCAAAATCGGCTCCAAAGCATGGGGTTAGATCGAAAGAGGATGAAATTTTACATAGGTATAGTCTCGCCAGTAAGAGTTGGTTATGGCATTCAAGGCGCGTTGCGCAATATTGATTCAAAATTGCGGACTTTTGTCCGTGCTTCGTGTACTCCTATTCAGCAGAAGAACATGCAAACTACGCAGTACGACTTCAGTCCCACAGCCAATTCTCTCTGGCCAGACTATAGGTGCTTTCAAATGTAAGAACTCGAAACTTGCCTCCCCGTTCAAACTTTCTTGCCAGATCCCCCTGTAAACTTCTCGACCTTTTCTTTCTTCCTCCCAGACCAGTACTACCGGCACTAGCACCCATCTCCCTCAATCTCTGCATCTTCTTCAAATGGTACTGACGGTGATACTCGCGGTGATCGTAGGTGCCGGGTTTGTGTCCGCTCGTGTAGCGGTATCGATTCTCCTCAGTTGGCGTGAGGTGTACGCCCTCCGGCAATGCGACAAATCGGCCGTTCTGATCCTTCCACTGTATCACGCCGCGCTGAGACACCCAACCGAGGGTGTCGAGGTCGGGCATCGGCTCGTCTGCTCTGTCCTCTGGACGGCGTCTGCAAATCAAAGAACAGCAAAGTCTACAAAAACGTCTACAAATCAAAAAACATCAGTATACAAAAACGTCTACAAATCAAGAACAATCATCAGCGCTGGGGCAATACAAGAGGGTTATGGGGTAAACCCGACCGATCTTATTGGTGGGGTAAACGGTAAACCTGTCTAGCAATGTAGAGAAAGAACGGCCTTCAGCACTTCCTTCGTAGACGGGGTTACCTCATGGTCGGGTTTTCCCCACAGTACCCTACATCTGCATATGGAATAAACACTAAAAGAGGGTAGATGGGGATAAATCAGGCGGAACAGCTTGCGACCCAGTAGCGAGAGAGAAAGAACCGTGCAAACGCGACAGGCTATGTTATTTGAGTGGAGAAAAATAGGCCTACCGGATTTTATTTTCTGCCACGCCACCTGACGGAACGATGAACGGCGATCGGTTCATGATTTTAGTGACCACACACGTGGTGAGTAGTGTGCGATGAAGCATAGGGAGGCCGGTGAATTCACCGAGAGTTGTTTGAAATTCACCACGTGTGAACACGAGAAAAATTTCGCGGTTGAGAGCAAGTGAGAATGCTCGAAATGCAAAACAAAACTCGAAGTTCAAACTCACCGTGAGTATACTCACCACTGCACTTACTATTCATGGTGCGTTCACCAGACGTCCGCCCGTCCGTTACTTCGTCAACCCATAAGTGTTCATCCGTCCGTCCGTTCGTCAATCCATATGGGTTGACGGATGTACGTACGGATTTACGGAGACGGACGTCTGGTGAACGCGGCATCAGCCCAACCAAGTGTACCTTCGAATAGGCGTCCCAGCCGCCGCCAACTCCGCCCGTCTGCGGCGCGCCCACTCCGCCTTCCGCTTCCGAGTCAGGGCGCCTCTCACCGGATCGGCGAGGAGCCGGCGTGCCGTCTCCCGCTTGCGCGCCGACAACTCCTCCGGCGACATGGCATTGGAGCGCCTCTTCCTCTCGCCCTTCGTCCTCGGCGCTCCGTCGCTTTTCTTCACTCGCTTTCCACCACCGCCGCTGATAAAGGGCGGATGTGGCAAACATTTCCCCATAGTGAAGGCGAAGATCGATTTTTTAAAATTTCCTTCAGTCAACTTATGCAGGTTTTCAAGACTAATCGATTCTATCCCCTTGTCTCCAGGCGATTTTGCCTCCTCGTGGAGAAAACCTACTTGTACAGCGTGTTTCGCACGTTTTCGCGCAATTTATTGAAACGCCCTTTGCAAGTGGTGTTCCTCTACGAGCAGGCAAAATCGCCCGAGACATGGGGGTGGAATCGATTCGTCTTGAAAACCTGCATAAGTTGACCGAAGAAATTTTAAAAAATCGATCTTCGCCTTCACTATGGGGAACTCTTTGCCACATCCGCCCTTTAACAAATGTGCTCTTCTCTTCCTCGTACGGATCGTGCGTATGTTTCCATAGGAGAGTGAGTTTGGCGCACAGGCCCAGCTGCATGTAGGGGTCCCTGGCGCGTCGGGTTTTCCCGTCTTTCAGGATGATCAGCTTGAAAAAGGCAGGGCACTGTACGCCCACGTGCGCTCTGCGCCAACACTCCCAGCGCATGCGGTAGCTGTACTGTAGCGCGGTGGAGTAGCGACTGAGCAAATCCTTTCTTCAAGGCGGGTTCACACTGTATCATCAATCAGTTTGAAGCTGGGAAAATCAGCTTTGCGTGAGCAAGGAAGGCTACGTACTTTTTGACCGGGAAGATCATCTTTGTGTGAGCAATGCTCCGTTCCTATTTCTCATGGCTGATGCACATCGGAAAAATGCGCGTCGGCTGAGCATGGATGCGCAAAGGGTACGCCTTAGAACTCGCCGTAAAACCTCAAGTCGTATTGCGTAAAATAGAATGACAAGTCTGGGCGGATTGCACTCCTCCACGCTTCACGTACTCCTACTATTACAGGAGTACATGCAAACTACGCAAAACGGCTTGAATTTCATAGCGACCTCCATAAATAATTTGCTTTGTCTGCGCACAGTATGAACCCGCCCTAAACGCGCAAGGATGGTGTTTCTCCATGAAAGCTTCCGTCCACGCTTCCGCCTCTTCATCGTTAGTCACACGCAGTCTGAGTTCGCCGTGAAATCGACTCAAATCCGGGGAAATATCCCAACATTTCGAGACCACCGTTTGAAAGCTCCTCTCCGGGTCTTTCGGTTCAGGTGGAAGAAGACGCTCGAAGAGAAGCGCGATTTCTTCCTCGCTCATCGTCAGATTTGTTTCAGGCTCCAATTCTGAAATGAATGCGTAAAGATAGAGGGTACAGTGGGGTAAACCCGGCCATGGGAAAATCCGGCCACCTAAGCTTCAGGGCTGCATATCTCAGTAAAGGATAGACGGATTGAGACACACAAATAGGATACTAATCGATTCCTTGAACTTTCCTCTTTCAAATGAGCTTTGCTGAAACAGCGAGTACACAGGAGCTTAGGTGGCCGGGTTGCAAGGTTCCGAACCATTCATGGATTCGCTCAGACCAGTCAGACGAAAAAGAAGAGAGGGGAGGGAAAGGCGCCCCGCGCCACCGCTCGCTCTGTCTCCTTCGCTCTGTGTAATTATCTTATCCTTCGCTCTATTTGTAATTATCCGCTTGTCTTCCGCTGCCTCTCTTTACCTCACAGCCACAGTGTCCACTTACGTCCATTAAACTGCGCAATACTAGTTGACTCAACAAGAAGAAAATAAACCGCGTGGAAATCTAACGTGTGGTTCCAGACTCCAGAGTTATACGCATGGAAAAATGTTCGGTTTATTATGAGACACTCTGTATTCGCCATCACCCTTCTTCCGTCGTGTATACTCAATGTCCTTTTGTACTCGAGCAGATAATCTCGCAGCACAGTCAGCGTTCTGACCAGATCGCGGCACACGAGTTTTTTGGAATGACGAATGCTGACAAATAGTATCTCTTGCTAGCTTTGAATTTTTTTGGCTGTAATAGGCCACCTCTGCTTTGCCAGCCAGTACCAGAAGTCACTCGATAGCTCTCCAACCATAGCTTAATATTCTCAAATTCCTCAGGGAAGTTCAAAAGTTGCGCCATTATTTTGGAAAGAAAGACGACTGAATAGACAGTCAGCAGCTGGGTAAAGAAGACGCACCTACATACACAGGTGCAATACGCATAGGCATGCCACTAGCTCCCCTCTCTTCTTTTTCGTCTGACCGGTCTGAGCGAATCCATGAATGGTTCGGAACTTTGCGGCCGGGTTTACCCAATGGCAGGGTGAAGTTGCGTTATTTATTCGTCCATTAGCTAGGCCTACCAGCTAGAGGGTGTTCCAAAACGGGTTTCGAGTAAAATTAGCACGCCTTTCAAATATTACACAAGTTTATCCTACCAAATAGACTCGATTCCATTTCTTTTTTGTATTATTTTGAAACTTGCGCATATCTGTATTTGTTCGAAAGAGCAGCGAAAACAGTAAAACGCGTCCGAGCTATTTGCTAGGCTAAACAACGTGCCATATACTTACACCTTCAAAAATTGCACGCTCGCCTAGTAGCGAGTACGCAGCCGGATTTACCCCGTCCCACCGTACTTTTAAAGCCATCGATCGGCGTTTTGTACTGCGCGGGAGGCCCGCACATTTTGTCCACCAACCACCCGTCTTCAGTCTCAGTTGTCATGTCGAGATCTTGCGATATGGACGCTTCTTCTTCGTCTTAAACAAAGTAATTGACCGTAAGGGAGCAATGATACGCCACGCCAAATGCAATCAGCAAAAAGTTGGCCACACAAGTGGGTGAATAAACTCACAGTGAATCCACTGTATTGTATGAATGGGTAGACGCACAGAAACAACAACGGTAAATTCGCCGCGAGTTTGGACCAGTTGCGCTAGGAATTGTGGGTGGTCGCGACCTGACCCCTTCCTCCTATGCCAATCAAATAATAATGCCCTAAAAAATTCACCCATGACTTCTAGCGCAACTGGTCCATACTCACCACCACGTGTGTAGCGCCCAATGGTGACTACTGTTATAAAATCTTGATACAGAACCTACCATAAGCACTCCGCTTTCCAAAGAGCCCAAATTACCCCGAGCTACCCCTCCCAATACCTTGCGACACGGCAATAACTTCCATCTTCTCCTCAGCGGGTAGTTTCAGCCACGCGTACATGCGTAGAAGAGCTCGCTGTTTGTCCTTCGCTTTGCTTTTCATGTGTTCACTGAGTGCCAGGCGTCTGCCCAGTACTTTGTCAGCAAATTCCAGCTCAGAAACATCCAAGTCCTGTAATTCTTTTTTGACGTTGGCCAGTAATTGACCCGTTTCAACGTAGGACGCGGGTTTCTGATTCGCATTTTTCCCGCTAAAAAACCCCAAGAAGAAATAAGTGATTTTGGATGAAATTGGTCCATATTGTCACAGCTACAATTCGGTACAGTTCAGTCAGCAAGAGTTGCCACTGAGCTATTGCTCGTGCTGCGAAAAATACATTTCTCTCTAAATTTCAGAACAGTACTGTACTTCAAAACTGCGCAGCACGGGCACAACACAACCCAGGGGCACTTTTAGCTGTACGTACATGCAGACAACTAACTTCAAACGTATGAAGCGTATGAAAATAGCTGTGAACCAACCTTGAACTTTGTGTTGTAGATGGGAACTCATTCCGCTCTTCTTCTCCGTACACCTTCTCCTTCAGCTTAGTATAGCGCTTACTGCAAGTTTGGTTTTTCGAAGCTCGCTTGATTACAGCGGTTACTGGCTTCCTGTAAATGTCAGAACAAAACAAGTATTAGGAAAACCACAAATGCTGTTTTGATCTTTGAGCAAGAACGAAATATAGTCTGGTCACTAAGAGGTTGCTATGTAACTCAAGTCACGTTGCACACTATGGACCAGTTGCGCTAAGAATTATGTGTGGTCGCGACATAGCTGACCTACCCATTGGCTTTGTGTCACACTTTTTCAGTGCATTTTTGGGAAAAATACACTGAAAATATTGTAATTTATAAAAAAAGGGTCAGCTCGCGACCACTCATAATTCTTAACGCAACTGGTCCATATCTTTCTCCATACATACGTTCGTTGTGGTAACGGAGGCAAATGCAAATTCAGCGTCGGTACTGCCTCTTTCTTCCTCAGGACAATCGCGCTGCCACTGGTACCACGAGACGCAACGTCGAAATCTTCTGGTGCAAAATGAGCGGAACAGATGCGCGCGTGATCGTTGGGTTTCCAGGCGTCTGGCATACCGATATTACAGATCCAAAGACGCAACATCTCCGCGTTTCCCGCGGTGGGAAACTTGTGCATGCGAATCCAGGAAGGTTGACGCAGGCCCTTCGCGTAGATTCGACTCCTACAGTTTGGTACGGAACAGGTGTAGGACGCCATTTTTGCCTCGCTTTTGGTGTGCTTTTGCCTGTCCTAAAAGAAAACGGAATTTTTCGGAAACGAGGAAAACGTGAAAATTTTCAAAAAAAATGAAAAAGCGACGCGACGCCGAAGACGGACGACCGACGCCGGAAGGACGGGCACGGGCACGGGAAAGTTATTTTGCTACGAAGTGGAAGGAAGAGATAGGAAATGGCTAGTAAAGTGGAATTTACGCTTGCCGCTCGCTCCATCTAACTTTTAGGGAAATTTACAGTTTATAAAAAAGAGATATCTTTCAGAAGAAATCGATGTCACCTTGGACGGAGCGTGTTTTCTCAAAAGGAGCTCTCTTTTGCCCTACTGTTAGTGCCCACTAACCGTTCGCGTACCCGTGTCCGCCTTTAGGCTGACCGGAATCGCGGAAAGGAAAGAAAAAGAAAAAAGAGAAGCCAAGTACAGTGTTGCCAGGTCTGGCGCAATTCGACCCCTGTCTGGCGCAGAAATTTTGATCTAGCGCTTTTGGCGCAATTCTGGCGCAATTCAGGGGGGTGGCTGCAGGGGAAAATTTTCTCATTACATGAATAGTTACAGAAGAATTTTTTTGATTAGTGCATGCACAGGCTATCTTTTTGGAAGAAGAGGGAGCCATTTCTGTGACATTATTGGGCTTGCCGGCGCGATTTTTAGGTTTCAGAGATGTGCGCATGGAATGTGTGGCTGCGACACATGTCGTAGGCGCATCTTTGCTGCAACCTATAAATCCCGCTGACATGCCCAATGCCACACAAAAATCCACGCTGTGTGTGGCAAAACACCTGCATAATGTTGCAACCCATCAATTCTGTTGGATGAACCAGTGGAGCCAAAAACGAACCTGGGCTCTCCGAACCCAAAGCCGAAGTGTGCAGATGCAAAAAGAAGGCACAATTGTTGCTCTTTGTCTGGAAATGTTGGCACCACATCATGTGTGGGTGTGCATAGCAGCATAAAAAAGAAAGGGAAATTGAGTGCCGTGAATGCAAGTTTACATTTGCATTTGCAGTGCTTTTCAGTCAGGAGCCCAAAATGGTGTCATTTCTAATTTGACGAAAGAATTCTATGACTCCCTGCTGGACACCCCCCCCCCCCCCCCCCGGTCGTCACTTTGGCTGCCATTGGTCTTGGCGCAATGTTCGTCAAACCTGGAGTGCAATTGCACCCTGGACACCTGGCAACACTGGCCAAGTAATTCAAGAACCGGAAGGAAATCGGACGTCGATATAAAGAGAAGCCAAGTAATTCAAGAACCTGAATCTGACGACGATATCTTCGGCGGTAAATTGAAAAGTCTACTGTTGCGGCAAAACTAAACATGCCTAACGTTCCTCTGCAAAAGTTCACTGTTGCGTGCCTCAACGGCATGAATCGCGTGGAAGCGGACGGAAACGCGGGTTCCGGATTGGATTCGCATGCACAAGTTCCCAACGGGAGAGGCGGATATGCAAAAACGTTTGGAGGCGATTGGTGGAACACATTTGAACTCACAAGGCGCATCGCGTTTGCTCCCGCCCAGTTTCAAATCAGCTGATTTTAAAAGAGCACCGCAGGCGCCACTGGATACCTACTCAAAACCGACTCTGTACCCTCACTGAATCTGAAAATACAGGCACCCAGAGCGAAAAAAGCAGTCGCGAAACGGTATGCAAAGTGCAAGGTGTGCAGTGCAATAGGTGTGGTTGGTTGAGAAAAAAGATTGTGGAGAGCTTGTGAAAATGCCGATTCATTCATGCCTCGTTCACAAACGACGCTGAACGCCAACGTTACACTGCGTTACCGCCGGCGTCACAACGCCAACGCAGATATTAGCGTTAGCGTTCGGGCGCAGATAATTAAGCAATCGCAGATAATTATAAGTAGTAACGAAAAACATCGAGAGGTAAACTTACTTATCAAGTACGTACAGGCGGACGTACCAACCAGGGCGGCGTTATTATCGCATTAAAATAAAGATTTTTGCATGGCTTTCGGCGGGGGACGCTAATATGTGCGTGGGGGTGAGCGTCAACGTCGGCGTTTCGCGTCCGTTGTTAACGGGACATTACACGTTCTGTCTATGTCTGTACAGGCGATCGTCTCCTCGCCGCGAAGAAATAATGGTGAACAGGATGATGACCAACGGGGAGGAGGATTCGGCGGAGGCTCTCATGGCACTGGAGGAGGCGCGTCAAATACATCGACACCTCCTCGATGGCCGCGGAAATCTCGCTCGGAACTGCGTCGTTTAGGTAATAGTACTTTTAACCAGCTCCGTAATGCTCTGACCCGCAGGGCCCGCGGGTCACCTGGGGGTCACCCGCGGGTCAACCGGAAACGAAAAAAGCGCTCAGCGGAAAAAGAGAAAATTATTGATTTATTGACTATTGATTATTGACCCGAGGGTGACCCCCGGGTGACCCGCGGGCCCTGCGGGTCAGCGCATTACGGAGCTGGTTAACACACACCAAAATCCGGCCACCTAAGTTACGGAGCTGCACATCTTCATAAAGTAATGGAACGATTGAGACAAATATGATACAAATCGATTCCCTGAACTCTCTTCTTTCAAATGAGCTCTGAGTTCATCATTTGCTGAAGCAGCAAGCTTACAATCGAGCTTACCTAGGTGGCCGAGTTTATCCCTTGACCGGAATTACCCCACAGTCTTTTATTTTCCCATGATAATTTGCATTGGCGTGCTGTTGCGTGTAGGCGTAACTGAAGCGGAATTCGGTTTGAAAGTTCTTGGGGACGCGTCTTCTATTCGCTCGCATTTGGCGGACGCGGATGAGACGAAACTGCTGCGGATGTACGCCTGGCTTCAGTTGTCCGCCATCGAGAAGAAACACGTACTGGGACTACAGTTGGAAGGTGCGTTGGATTATTTGGTGGTGCAGCTTGCCTTCTTGAACTTTTACTATAGTCTGGCCAGTAAGAGTTGGCTATGACATTCAAGGCGCGTTGCGTAAAATGGATTCACAATTGCGGATTTTTGTCCGTGCTTCGTGTACTCCTAGTTGGCAGAAGTACATGCAAAATACGCAGTACGACTTGACTTGAGTCCCATGGCCAACTCTCTCTGGCCAAACTATAACACATACCATACCGCACAAACAGAGGCGTCATTGGTGTCAACAAGTCGCTTAACTGTTGTCGGCTTGTCCGTTTGGTGACGACGAATAATATATGGGTGTTGTCGGTTTGTTGTCATTTTGCAAACAAACCGACAATCCCCGTATGTTCATTATCAACAAACCGGCAACAGTTGGGCGACTTGTTGACAGCAGTGACGCCTTGGTGCGGTATGTGTTTAGTATTCGCTACTTGCGCTAAAAATTTCCGAATGGTCGCGAGATGACTCCCTCTTATGTTTTTCAGTGCGTTTTTTTGATTTGTGTCCCCGATGGCACCGATCAAAAAACGCACTGATAAACAGAGCTGGGTCAGCTCGAGGCCACCTAGAATTTTTAGCGCAACTGGCGAATATGGCATGAATGAGGTGTATTTTCTAGAAGATGAAGAGCAGCTGCTGATGGAAGAGGGTGGCATTGCGGTAGTTGCCGCAGAGAGCAAGGACGAGCAAACCTTTCCTATGGACATGGGCGGCAGCAAACGGTCCAAAAAGTCGAAGGCCGCACAGAGTATGTAGCCTACACGTACAGTGATCAGAGAGGCAGGCGTTGCCTGCCCTATCCACGACTTGCGCTAAGAAATATGGGTGATCGTGAGCTGATCCCTATGTTTCAGCGCCGATCAACAACGCACTAGAAACGAGGGGTCAGCTTGCCCACAATTCCTAGCGCAAGTAGCGAATAGGACAGGCAACAGGGTGTAGGATGCGTTTTGCGCTTTACATGCCTCGAACTATACACTCGCTTTACATGCCTAGAACTAGTTTACGTGCGCAACTGGCCTCGGACGCTATTGTCATACGTTCTACGCAGTACGTAACACAACATTAGCAAGTCAATCAATCATTCTTTTTCACGCTACCCTAAATCATCCCCAATAGAGTCACCACATACAGTAAGTACCCAGTTTGTTGCACCTGGTTCTTTCCTGTGTACTGCTGTGTAGGACGCCCTCATGGGTCGGAAATCGAGTTGAGCGACCGGGAGCGCCAGCTGCTGTTCGCCCGTCTGCTCCCGCCCGACCCCGACGACCACTGGAACACGGAGGTGGCCAAGTGCTGGGAGATGGCGCCCGACCTGAGCGTCTTCCACGGCGAACTCCGTCTCCGACTCAACGACGAACAGGAGGCGGACGCGTGGGCGAACGCCTTCATGGAGAAACACGCGGAGACCAGCTCCTGGAAAAAGAAGGTAGGCCTACAACCGGAAAGGAAGAAACCGGTCTTCTATCTAATCTACTAACAAATAGGGCTGATGTCTGTGTGTGTGTGATGCAATAAACTCGCTCAGTTTTGCAGCTACAGCGTTCACCAATGGCTCATTCGAAAGCTTATAAGCCCAAGGGCGCCAGGAAGGCCTTCGATTTTTGATCTGATCAGCCGATCGCCAATAATCGATCGATAATCGATATTTTAGTACTAAAAGCGCGCAGATTTACTCATAACTCACTCAATTTTGCAGCTACATCATCCATCCAGGGCTCTTTCAAGCGCTTATGGTCCCGAGAACGCCAGAAAGACCTGCGATTTTTGATCTGATCAGCCGATCACCAATAATCGATCGATAATCGATATTTTAGTACTAAATGCCGCAGAAACCAAACGACGCAGGTTTCCAAGCCAGCGTTTGCAATTGGTCACGCCCGAAAGTGCACACGAGACTAAAACGCGAGATGCGCTAATGGGTTGCCAGATCTGCAAAAGGGTTGCCAGATTGCTAAATGCGCAAAAGGGTTGCCAGATCTGCAAAAGGGTTGCCAGCTGCTATGCGCAAAAGGGTTGCCAGACTTGCAAAAGGGTTGTAAGATCTATGTGGGAAAAGGGATGCCAGATCTGGCATAGGGTTGCCAACTCTGCGATAGGGTTGCCAGATATGTTACTTTTTGCCAACTGCCCAAAATGGTTGCCAAATGCATAATATGTTGACAGATCACGATCACAACAGGGTTGCAGATCTGCAAAAGGGTTGCCAGATTTTGCAAAAGGACTGCCAGATCTGCAAAAGGATTTTACTGCGAAGCTGTAACGGGCCACTGGTGGGTAAAATAGGGCTTGCTCGTAGGGTACTGTGGGGTTAAACCCGGCCGCCTATGCTCCTGTGAACTCGCTGTTTCAGCGATTGGTCCAATTTGCTAGGGTTGAGGCAAGGCCAAAGGATGAGGCCTAGCAAAATTTTATTATTTTATAGGCCAGAGAAATGTACGCCTAATCATTTACACGACACAGGGATTCGCGTTATGTTGTACTGTGGGGTAGACCCGGCCACCTCAGCTCGAACTTGATGTTTCAGCAAATGACGAATCGAATAGCTAATTTGAAAGAGGAGAGTTCAAGGAATCGATTGCTATCCTATTTGTCTCAATCGGTCCATTGATTGTTGAGATTTGCAGCCCTGAAGCGTAGGTAGCCGGTTTTCCCCCATTATACCCCAGGTGTGTCTTTCCATTGTAGGAATACGCTGAGCAAGCGCAGTTCGTGTATCGGGCAAGCTGGTTCTGCGGCTACCACTGGAGAAAGACGGAGAAGTGCGCGTCCGCAGTGCACGTGGCAGTACTGAGGCAGCCGTCCACGCGCCAACCGGATCCCTACATGGCTGCAGGATTGCGTGCTCAGGTGATCACGATGATATGGAACAGTTGCGCTAAGAATTATGGACGTGGAAGTCGCGAGCTGAGCTCTGCTTTTGTGTTACACTTTTTCAGCGCGGTTTTCTGTGTTTTACCGGTAAAAAAGGTACTGAAAATCGGGAAAATAGAGGGATCAGCTCGCGACTACTTACAGTATCTTAGCGATCACATGGGAGGCAACGGCAACATAAATAATGGCCCATTCACATCTAACACACAATAAGGCATAGACAGCCATGGATGCGCGGCGCGTACGCCGAACGAACGCATCTCTTTCCAATGTGAATGAACCATTATTCCTTCCTGAACGTATGTACGTACACTGGGCCGTATGCCGCCTATGTGAGCGAGGCATAAAACAAATGAACCTTGCCTTCTGTTGTTTTTTCCCACTCTGTGGTCACTACAGGTACGCATCTCGTGGAAGCACAGTCACGATATGGTTCCTGTGGAGCAGGCGCCGCGAGATCCCCTTCTAAGTCTGTATCAAACAAAGGAGGGGTCGGGACGCGGCCCGGGCACAAAGAAAAGGGGCGGGCGACAGGGCTCCGGCATGACACCGGAACAGGCGGCGATTCGACGCCGGGAAATGGCGCGCGCTCGCCTCGCGGTGCCGAGCAAGAAGGCGGCGCGGCGCGCATACAACGCCGCCTGGCAGAGAAGGAGGAGGGCGGAGGTAGGGTACTGCTGGGGTAAAGCCGGCCATGGGGCAAACCCGGCCACCTTAGCGCCGAAACCCCAGCCACCTAAGCGCCTTTGAACATTGTGAATCAAAGAGCTCAGCTGAAAGATCGAATGACATAATATTTGTCTCAATCGGTCCATCGGTAGCTCAGCTGAAAGATCGAATGACATAATATTCCTTTTTCGATCGGTATATCGGTTGCTGAGATACGAAGCCCTGAAACGTAAGGTGGCCGGATTTACCCCATGATACCCTAAATAGGCGGCAGCTGCTTTGTAAAGGTCCATGGACACTTGCAACGCTGAAACTCATTATACTGCACGACTGTCCATTCCAGTGAAACCGAATATTACCTGTAGTGCTTCACTTAGCTCATCTTACAACTGCTATTAGTATGCAAAGCTGTCATAGGATTAGGTACATCTTTTTTGTAGGGTGTGCGCCAATTCTCGTAGTAATGCTGTTCATCTGCTTTCGGTGTCATGCCACCGCCTTCGCCTCCTCTTCTCCTTTTCGTGCCCGGGGGATCTCACCTGGCTGCGCCTTCTCCACAGGAATCAATTATATTCGTGATTGAAATTGTGTGCTACGTACATTGCACACAAAATTGTCTTCTGCTGTGCATGAGAATGTGCTTCTGCGTACATAATGATGTTTGTTGAAGTCGGGGTAGCGTGGGGCAACACCGTTCATGGGGAAACAGTCTGCTTCTTGGCGGTTTTACCCCCTTGCCAAAGGTGCTAGCAAAGAGAGAAGAAAGAAAGACAAGAGCCAAGTTTTAAAAAGGCGAAAAACTGCCATGGACGGCTTTGCCCCACGCTACCCTGACAAAATAAGCGAGTATAGGCTAGGGTGGGGTAAAGTCTGACACCCAAGCTCTTCTCATTCTACGTACACATAATCGCTTAGCAGTGACCATGCTACTCCACCACCTACAGCGGGGTTGGCTACTGATGGCGATAGAAGCATGATGTCCGACTTTACCCCACGCTACCCTGCTCGGTCCATTCTTTCGTACCAACCACTGGTGACTGGTCTGCCTCAGGTGCGCATCGCATGGAGGCAGAATCACCCCATGATCAATAGGGGAAATTGTGTGACTGAGGTCGCCCAGGTGTGTAGTTGAGTGGTTAAGGCGTTCGCCTGGAAAGCGAGAGGTCCAGGGTTCGATTCCCGCCTCTGCCAAATCTGGCCTATTTTCTCAGGTGCGCATCGCGTGGAGGCACAACCATCCCATGGTTCCTGTGGAGAAGGCGCCGCGAGATATCGCAGCCACGGTCGTGAGTCGTCGATCGGGCGCCGGTAGAAAGAAAGGAGGAGGGAAAGGAGTGCGCCGTGCTGGGGGCATGACACCGGAAGAGGCGGCGATTCATCGTCGGGAATTGGCGCGCGCCCGTATGGCGGACCCGGCCTACGCCGCCGCAAAACGCGCATACAGGGCCGCCTGGAATAGACGAAAGCGGGCCGAGGTTTGGTCTTGGTGCAGTATAATGTGTATGTGTAGTTGGTAGGAAGGTTGGTATGTTACAGGGTAATGTGGGGTAAACCCGGCCACCCACGTAGAACTGCCTTCAGTACTAGGTGGTCGGGTTTACCCCCACAGTACCCTCACTATAGTTAGGAATAGACCCTCACTACAGGGCCGCCTGGAATAGACGAAAGAGGGCCGAGGTCTGTTGCTGTGTGCAGTGTGCAGTATAATGTATATGTATGTAGTTTAGATAGGTTGGCAGGAAGGTTGGTATGTAACAGGGTAATGTGGGGTAAACCCGCCACCCATGTACAAAGAACTGCCTTCAAATCTGAGTGGCCTGGTTTACCCCACAGTATCCTAACTGAGAGTTAAGGGTTAGGGTACTTTGGCCTCTGAGAGTTGGCTACGGAACTCAAGTCGTGTTGTGTAAAATGGAAAGGCATATGCGGATTTCTCTCCATGCTTCATGTACGCCTTTTCTGCAGGAGTAGCCTACTGCATTGCACAATACGACCTAGAGTTTCTTAGCGAACTCTTATTGGCCAGACTGTGTGTACTATATGCTATTCTACTGCTGCTGTTTACTGCTGTGTAGATGGCGGCGGCAGGTACTCCTATCCGCAGAAAGCTACCGGAAGAACGCGGTCCCCCGCCCGACCCCTCCACTCTCGGATGGATACTGGTGGAAAAAGGAGGCACGCAGAAATTGCAGTGGCTGGATCGGAGGTACAGAACTGACAGGCACTAGGGCGCTTGCACACGTAGGGCGAGAAAGCTTCCGGTGAATTTTCCAAAATATACGCGATGAAGCATGATATGCTTATTTTGCTTTATTTGTGCGTTTTCCGCGTATTAGTCACCACATGGGGGTTATACACGAAGGGGTATATTAAAACGGGGTTATACACGAAGTTTTACAGTATGGAAGACGGTGAATTCAACGGAAGGCAAGTCTCGCTGTACGAACGAGCTATTCGCTGCTTGCGCTAAGAATTATTGGTGGTGGCGAGCTAGCTGACCTCTCTCCATTTTCAGTGCGGTTTTTGAATGGTGACCCCACCGGCACCGATCAAAAAAGGCACTGGAAATAACAGAGGAATCAGCTCGCGACCATCCATCATTCTTAGCGCACCTGGCCTACAAAACCAAGAATGCACTGCAGGAAGTTGGGGGTCAGGATCTGCGCGCCTAGCAGCCGAGTAGTACACAATTGTACATACTATGTACATAGCACGGTACTTTCCAATCCAGAAAAGGAAACTTGAGGCGTCAAGCTGACAAATACATCGGCTCCGCCAAACCTCTGGTGGGTGCTCATTTCGCCTCGACGGTCGCACCCTCAGTTGTAAGCACATCGTACCACACACACAGACACACCGCTTGAAGCTGCTAGGCGCCTTACTTTCGATCCGCTCCTACTTTCTGCAGTAGCATAGTGATCCCAACTTACAATAGCAAGAATCCATTGTAGAAATCGTCAACCCTAGGCGGGTGTTCGTTGAAAATGGTCAGGTTTATTTTATGGCTCATTCACATCGGCTTACGCTCGGCGTGTCCATTTCTCGACAGACGCGAAGGCTTGGACAGCCATGAATGCGCCGGACGTACGCCGAGCATTTTCTTGCAATATATCAATGAGCCATTATCTCACCCTACTGCGTTCCGTACAAATCTGTTCAAATGCAAAATCGATATTTAGGCAGCTAAGTTTGGCACGCCGTTTCATGCTATTTATACCGCTCTAAAATTGCGACAACGCAACTCGTTCATAACTGTGCTGTATAACACATACCCCGAAGACGCGTCATTGTATACATTGTTGACACTACGAAACAGATTTGTTGTCCGTTTGTTGTCCGTTTATATACAGAGTGTCTCAAAATAAACCGTCCACCTTTCCGTGCACGTAACTCTTGAACCACATCTTAGATTTTTATGCGGTTTCTTTTATTTTGTAGCCAAGGCTTCAACTCAGGTGTGTACAAAATTTCAACTATTTCGTCCACATACTTCGGAAACTGCGACGGTTTGAATCTCGAAGCTCAAAATCGACGTTTTTCTTCAGTATGGAGAAAAATCTCGGTCTTATTCTTTCATGATGATACCCAGTACAATGCGTTTGCTACCCTGGCACTGGGGCTAATGCATGAGATACGCATTTTCTAGCATTTTGGTACATCTTTTTTCATTACGAGGCTAATTTTGTTTGGACCATGCACAGAAGACCCCCAATCGGCACTATCAGTTCGAAAAACCCTCGTTTTTGACCGCGGGGGAAAGAACGTGTTTGAGCAGCTTCCACTTGGCCTATGAAGCTCAAATTTTGTACACATCTGAGTTGAAGCCTTTGCTACAAAATACAAAAAACCGCATGAAAATTTAAGGCGTGGTTCCAGAGTTACATGCACTGGAAGGTGGACGGTTTATTATGAGACACCCTGTACATATGGGTGTTGTTGGTTTGTTGACGAATGGACAACAAACGGACAACAAATCCGTTTCGTGTTGTCAACAATGACGCCTCATCGGGGTATGGGTTAACCAGCTCCGTAAGGCTCTGACCCGCGGGTCACCCGCGGGTCACCCGAGGGTCACCCGCGGGTCACCCGCGGGTCACCCGCGGGTCACCCGCGGGTCACCCGTGGGTCACCCGGAAATGAAAAAAAGGACCAGCGGAAAAGGAGAAAATTATTGATTTCTTGATTATTGATTATTGACCAGAGGGTGACCCGCGGGTGATCCCCGGGTGATCCGCGGGCCCTGCGGGTCAGAGCATTACGGAGCTGGTTAACTGTGCTGTGCTGTAGCGGGCGCTTCGTGCACGTGCCGGCCGATGTGCAGCTGGAGGCGACTGAGGAGAACCGCTACCGGCCCAAGCAGGACTACACGCCGGGCACCTACGAGTGGGCGGACTACTCGCGCCAGTACTACCGCCGCAAGAAGGAGGAGTGCGACCGACTCGGCATCCGCCTTAAACAGTACCGCACCAAGGGCGCCGGATCCGGAGGGAAGGTGATGCGGCGCCTGAACTTCGCCGCCGGGAAAAAGGGCGGCGGCTTCTACGCCAGCGAACAGGGACTGGATTTCGGCTCCTTCAATCCGGAGTAAGGGGTGGGGTACCCTGGGGCAAAAATATATAATTGGTATTAGGGGAAGAATGGAGCACACAGTGTAAACGAAGGAGGCAATCCCTATATTCGACCCATTAATGGGGAATCTAAACCACGCCGTCCACACACACAAACAATCACGCCGACAAGCAGCATGAGACCGTGTATGCGCTACGAGATTGTTTGTGTGTGGATGGCGTGCTTTAGATTCCTCATTATAATGGGTTGAAAAAGAGGCCAAGAGGACAAGTTCTGCTTTCAAAAATAATGGGCATGTATCCGAATTAGCCCCGTTTACCCGGACGTTGTTCTGGACCTGCGAGTAATGTGTTCTGCACTGTTGTGTTGCAGATTGTGTATGGAGCTGTTCGGAGTTGACAACGTGGATCAGCTGCCGCAATCGATCGATATTCGACACTTCTGGCGGATTCACGGTGCGTACTTTCTATTGTTGATATCAAGAGTACATAACTGTCCTGGAAAACCGGAGTTTATGTACTTATGTTTTTGTTATGTTTGAATGATTGTTGGTCCTGCTGTTTTTAGCGCATACTATCCGCACCACTTGGCAGAGTCAAGGACTGACGGATATCTTGCATGAAACTGACGTAGATGATGACGTCGCCCTACTGAACTCCACTACCCGCTTCATGTTCAAGTAAGATTAGATTTAGTGGGTAGCATGGTACTATGGGGAAAATCCGGCCACCTAAGCTTCAGGGCTGCATATCTCAGCAACCATTGGACCGATTGACACGAATATTGTATCAATCGATTCCTTGAACTCTCCTCTTTCAATTGAGCTATTTGGTTCATTATTTGCTGAAACAGCCAGATCAAAATGAGCTTAGGTGGCCGAGTTTACCCCACAGTACCCTACTTATGAGATAATAGCTGCCTTAATTTGAAAGAACCGTTTGTTTCAGTATGGACTACAACTCTTATTGATCAAGATCCGTGTACATAGCGTACGCATACTGGCCTGACTTGATTCTTTTGTAAAGGTGTGGTACTACGTATCAGACAAAATCAGTACAGGCATGTGCATAGGGATAGTACGATAGGTAAGTGTGCAATGGTGTTGGGTTTGCTGTCTTTTCTAACTGAATTATGAATGGACTTTTGTGTATTGACTACCGACGCTATAGTAATGTAACTAATGCAGTATGCTTTTGTGTGTAGAAGGTATTGTACAGTCGTTTTTGTTCGTAACTTGAACTATTATTTGTATAATAACATGCGTATTTATTTGTACCTGAAAAATACGGAACGGTACATTATTTTGTTACTGTAATTCTTTTGCGTTCTTGTTGTCTGTCCTGCTTGACGTGGAGTTAGGTTTGTATTTGTGTGTGTATGGTTTGCGTACTAGTATGTCTTGTTGGTCGTACATTGTGTATGTGACATGTACAGTAGGTACTTCTTCTATTTGATATCCCATGATCGTTTTGTGTGTTTATGCCGTTCATACACGTCTCCATTTCGATGTAAATTTACCTTGTAAGTTTCCTTTCCGTTGGTTGCTTTTTGCACATCAATATGATGGTATCTTTAAGGCATACCTTGTTTGCTAAGAGTTACCATGATGCCGCGTTCGGGCACAGCTGTGGACTTTAGGCACAGGACCACGTCACGTGCCGGTTCAGGGAAGGATGGATAGTAAGGTAGTCCGTGGCTTTCCGAGAAAAAAGATCGCGAAAAATCGGTTTATTATGAGACACTGGACTTTATGTAGTAAGTACTGTACTGAACAGTACACTGTACGTTTTATCTTTCACTTCCACCCACCTATCTTACGTACATACGGTTACGTACTGCGTACGTATGGCAATAGCGTCCGAGGCCAGTAGTAGTGTACGTAAACCAGCTCTAGGTATGTAAGGCGAGTTTAGACAAAAGTCCCCACACCGGTACCTGGTGGGGTAGCCTAAGTCCGCAGCTGTGTCCGAGGGTAACGGGTTCGATTCCCGTTCGGTCCTATTTCTCTCCCCCCCTTTTCGGGGCCCGGCTATCGCCATACGGAACGCGGTACGTCACAACAAAAAGGATCAATTGAGACAAACAGACTACCCTACCAATCGATTGCTTGAACTCTCCTCTTTCATATGAGCTATTTGGAATTCATTTCATCATTTTACTGATACAGCAAGTTCAAAGGAGCTTTAGGTGGCCGGGTTTACCCCAGAGTACCCTATCTACGAAAGCCTTTATAAAGGATATCCTTTACAAAGGTTTTTACGAAACTTTTATAAAGGTTTTTTACGAAACCAATAAAAAGGACCGAATATGAGTCAGGGATGCCCTGTTTTGTTTACACTGTGTGCTCCATTCTTCCCCTAACCCCAATTATATATTTTTGATAGAACCTTGATTGGGCTTAACGCCCCACACAATTGGGTTGGGTTTAACGCCCTATAAACCAGAGAAACTTGATTGGGCCTCGCCCTCTCACAGTAGGGTTGGATTATAATGCCTTACAAACCAGAGAAACTTGATTGGGCCTAACGCCCCACACAGTTGGGTCTATCGTCGCACAGCTCAGAGTCGATACACCCAATTCAAGTTTTTTTGGGCTTAACGCCCAATAACAAAGTTGGGCCGAACGCACAGTTGGGTCTAACGACGCGATACCTTTCTCTCCCCCCCTTTTTTCGGGCCCGGCTATCGCCATACGGAACGCGGCACGTCACAATACATACGTAGCGTGAAGACAGCTGTTTGGTTGCACGAAAATGTCAGAGCTATCGGGTTTTATTACTTTTTTTATGTGACCTTGAATTGAGATGGATACCAATCGGGAAATAAATTTGTGCTACTTTCTGAAAGTAAGAAAAGAGTTGGCTACATAATGCTTGAAAACGCCATTGTACCAACAAGTTGAGGAGCGCTGCAACTAGCTACGGCAAAGCAGCAATACGATAGCGTGTACAACAAATGCTGCTATTCGTAACAGAATAGATGCAGAACATTACTTTTTCTGCTGTGAAAAAAATTGGCAGGGGCGTACTATTCCATTTTACCCCAACAGCTGACAGTGTGCGACTTTTTGTTGAAGCTAATGGTAGGGTTTCTTGAGGGTTCAAAAGTGATTTACACACACGTTTCGTTCCGAACGAAATAGTGTCGTCTGAATTGATTCAGTTTTTTGGATCGTATCCTTGTAAGAGTTTTATATTGGTGACACATTTTGAAATAACGGGATCAGCTGTCACCAAAAGCTTCGTTCAAAAACTTGTACGTTATATCTATCGTTTTGTCAATCGAAAAGTGCCAGTTTTCCAAAAGCAGTCAAACTAAATATTCGACTTATTTGGGTTTGTGTCTGCGGTACTCTTTCTGTAATACGGGCATTGCCATATTTCTTGTATTTGTGTGTGACCCCCAAGAACTCGAATCGAAAATCAAC
>JASAMW010007204.1:0-32432 GCA_030247985.1 Epsilonema sp. ZAB3_2
ATAGGCAGCTTCAGGTACTGTACAGTACATATGGGGCTATGCATAGGGGGGGCTATGCATGGGTCACTTTTTATGTTTTGCCAATATGGGGCTATGCATAGGGGGGGCTATGCATAGGGGGGGGGGGCTATGCACAGGTAAATACGGTATTCCGCGAATATCTCACGACCAAGAAATACTAGTCCCTCAAAAACTGCTTCTGGTGGTGGTATAGAACCTGCCCCAGTTTACCCTGTTGTAACCCCGGCGTGAACACGTCGTCGTCTTGCTGCAGGGAGTGTCGGGAGTAATCGAAGACGTCTTTCGGCCACTGCTGGATCTCGTTGAGAAAACTTTCCACCGAATCCGCCCTGCTCAAATTGCTCGCCCGCGCGGCGGCCAGTTCCGCCAAGCTCGATTCCCTCTGTTCTTTGTCTAGTTTTTGATCTTCTTCCTTATCTTTCCTCCCTTCTTCCGGTTCAGCTACGGGCGTTGCGGCCCGGGAACTCTCTTGGCTTTCAGCTGCAACCGCCGCCTGCTTTGCAAGTACAACTTTGGGTTGCAGTCGTTGCTCTGCTGTAGTGGTTGAAGGTGCAAAAGAAGGGCCGGGATCTGGGGGTGGTTCCGGTCTGCCGTAGGAGACGTAGGTGCTCACTTGCGCTTGCATCTTTGCCGTGGAATTGAGGATCGTAGATACGGAGATGGTGGAGGGAACCAAAGACGGAGCTGCAACAGCAGCTGGTGGCGACGTCTGAGCGGACGAATGACGAAACGGTCGATCCGTAAAGGCAGAAGAAACCCCCGCGGATACATTCTCTTCGAAAGAGAATGGATGACCAAATCTAGTTTCGCTCACCAACATTGCGCCGAAATTTCGGAGTAAGCTTGCATGTTTCATTAGATGGAGCACAAAGTGCTTCAAAACGCAGCAGTGCCCATCCCTCTGTAATGCGCTGCGTTATTCTTGAGTTCCGGTTGTAATACGTCCCTCATTAAAACGGAGTCGAAGCGTACGCTTAGAACCACGAGAGTGGAAGGAGGATCTTCCGCGGCAAACCATCTGTAGTACAATACACGCACCGTGCGGCGAGTTCAATGATTCGATTCGCACAGAGATCATGAATTGATTTTTTATATATAGGGTATTTATTTACCTTATTTATTTACTTATTTATTTATTTATTTATTTATTTATTTATTTATTTATTTATTTATTTATTTATTTATTTATTTATATTTTGTCCTTATTTATTTATTTTGACTATTTAATCATTATTTATGTCCAAGGCCAACACCAGTCCAGAACTTTCGACACAACTTACTATTTCCCTATTATTCACACAAAACGACGCAACGAAGAGGGATGGGAATTGGTGCGTTTTGAAGAACTTTAATAGTTTATGCTCTACCTACCAAGCAGGCAGGCTTGGCTACTCCGAATTTTCAGCGCAAATTCCGCAACAACCTACGTAAGTAAGCCTGTGCCTTCAGCAAAGAAAAAACACAGCTTCCAAGGGGTTCTCTTGCCTTTAATCCGCTCCACCGGTGATTCTCCGCGAATTGAGATATCCGTGTATCCTTTCGTCGATTTCCTGCCCCGTCTGCGGTCGTCGTATTCGCTTCTGTCCCTGTCGTCTCTTTCATATCTTCCGCGCCTACTCTCCGACCTGCCGTGACGTGACCGCCTCCATCCTGTTTCCCTGTGGCTTTCATCCGATGACGGGCGTTCCCTGTCTTTAATCTCCCTCCGCGCTTCTTTTCCTTGCCGCTCTGCTTTTTGAGTTGGCAGGACGGCAGATATCGGTTTAGTGGGCTGCTGTGCAAAATTAAGTGGCTCCTGTTGTAGAGGCAGCGGCGGTAGTGGTGGAGGAGGAGGAGGAGGCGGCAATTTCGGCTTTGCCACAATATCTCTTTTGACGCCGACTGGATCCGGTTCTGGTCTCAGACCTACCGTTCCTCTTACCCTATCCTTCTCTTCTATGCTGCGATGAGTGACCCTAGGCCTTGGAGAAGGTGTGGCGGCCACTGTTGGCTCTGGTCTAATAATCACCGCTGGCGCCTCAGCGCTTCTGTTTATTACTGGAGACGATGTTGCCAACGGCGGCTTTTCTTTTGCAACGGGAGCAGCAGACGAATGGTGCATTCTCACCGTCGGTCGCCCTCCAATCTCTTCGTTTTGTCCTCCAGTGTACGGTCGATTTACCAGCAGTGGACTGTAGCCTGCAGAGGTAGCAGCTAGCAGTGGTCTGGGTCCATTGTTATTGTAATCTGGAGGTGCGCTTTGGCTAGAAGTTGGTCTTGGTCTGCCTAGAATCGTCGTGGGCTTTGGTATAGACAGCACCTGCACAGTTTGTATGGTGCGATCTTCGGGAAGCACGGCTAAATTCAGCATGGAGCCGCGTTTGCTCATCCCTTCCGAATTTAGGTCATCCAAGGAAGGAAGGCCGATGATTGGAGCCGGCTCTGAGATGGCCAATCGACGACGCCGGATCCACCTAGAGGCGATCATGATCTGCGACAGTTGGTTCAAGTCCACCTGGTACATTTTGAAGTCGTCGATGCAAAAGTGTCGATGATTGCGCGAGTAGTACACGGGAGAATTGCGGGCGACCAACCAGCGCATCACTTGCGCTTCGGAGAACACGATGTAGTCGCGTTCCTGAGGGATCGTTTACAGATTACATCTAGAGGGACTTCATAGACGGCAAAGTTTGGTCAGAAAACTAAACTAAAAACTGTGTCAGTTTAGGGCAGAATATGGTAAACTTTTGGAAATTTTACTTGTCAACGGTTGCACAACCAGTTGGCGTCGGAGACTTTTAAATCAACCCAACAAATTTACGTCAAATTTTTTCGCAGCTGTATATGTAGGCCATCTGTCACTGCTCCATCCCTCCCCCCCCCCCTTTTCCCTCTTCTCCCTCCCAGTCCATTGACGTATTTGTGAAACGATCCCTTATGGGCTTGCGGCGCTGAAAGGAAGTGCATATCGGCGAAAGCGGCGGCGTCTACGGTGTTGGGCGGAATCGGCGGAATCGTACGGAATCCCAGAGCCAATCCGGAGGCGAACGGAATCGGGGTAACACGGGCGTTCAGAAAAGCGACGAGCAGATCCGGACGCAGGTATCGCCGAGGCCAGAACACCTTGCTCCAGTCACCGTTGAATCGTTCCGGATACTTTATTTGCCTAAACAGAATACGGCGAATAATGCCAAAACGGCGAAAAAAAGTAGTTGGAAAACCCCTGGAGAATAACCCCCCTCGTGTATAATCCCCCTGATTTGGCCACTAACGCTTTTTATTCGCCCGGGGTTATACACGAAGCATTACAGTAGTGCACACTCTGTTTGTGCTCAGTACACATACCACGCAACGCACGGTCGATGCATGTTGAAGAAAAATAACGGTCTCACGGTCGATGCATGTTGAAGAAAAATAACGGTCTCAAATTTATGCACAAACCAAGCCCAGGCTACACTGGCTCTCCTAATAATCTAAAATACTAAAATAATTCGAAAATATGTAAACAAATGACATACTTTTTGGTCAGAAAGTCGAGAAATTTCTTGCGGATCTCTTGGCGCTCTTCCGAATCCACCAGAACCTGTTGCATGGTGTACGTACTCAGAGCTACGCTTTCCGCGCACTGCGCAGCCCAGATTTCCGCGTCTGCCGCCTAAAATTATCCACAACTATCGTATGTTTCACATGGCCAACGGACATGCCGAACTCTTTAGAGTATGTTTGGTGTGCCCAGTGCAGGTCTTGATGCGAATGAAATGAGGATTGCCCAAAAAAAGTGAGCAGTGTACGTAGAATACTGTAATTCGTCTTGCTCCATAAGAGCGATTGTCGTTTCGACCTCCCCACCGAATTGAGCTGCAGTTATCACACACACGCAAAGCACGCCAAAGCAATTGTTTTTTATGCAAGGTACGCCGAATTTTGAGCTGCAGTTATTACACACACGCAAAATAATTGCTTCGGCGTGCTATGCGTATGTGTGATTGTGATAACTACAGCTCAATTCGCCGGGGAGGTCGAAACGACACCCGCTCTTATGGAGCAAGGCGAATACTTGGATCAGAAGGAATCCGCGCTCGTTCGGCGTCTGCAAACTGAGTGCCTGGAAGAGCTTGGTGTTGCGCAGATCTTCGCCGTCGATGCGAATGCCGGTCTCTCTCTCCTGGTAGGCGTTGGTCTCCACGGCGAACAGCATCTGCCAATGGTCCGTGAACGTCGGCGTCTCGTTCCGCATTCGCCCCGTCAACGCCGTCGCCGTTTCCGCCGACGGACACACCAGCTCCACCGTACACACCGGACGACCCGCCATACACACCGGCATCCACTGCTCCCGACATTCCAACCACGCATCGATACAGGGAACCTACAGGGTGCTCTCTTATCCAACAAAACCAACCAACCAACCCCCCCTTGTTCGACCCACGGCCATTTCCACGTTATGCAATCAGTTGCATGACCACGCAGAGTGGCTGCCTCAGCCTAAGCCTCTGTCCACAGCTAAGCCTAAGCCTATGTCTATAGCTAAGCCTAAGCCTAAGCCTATGTCCATAGCTAAGCCTAAGCCTATGTCCATAGCTAAGCCTAAGCCTATGTCCATAGCTAAGCCTAAGCCTATGTCTATAGCTAAGCCTAAGCCTATGTCCATAGCTAAGCCTAAGCCTATGTCTATAGCTAAGCCTAAGCCTAAGCCTTTGCCCATAGCTAAGCCTAAGCCTATGTCTATAGCTAAGCCTAAGCCTATGTCCATAGCTAAGCCTAAGCCTATGTCTATAGCTAAGCCTAAGCCTAAGCCTTTGCCCATAGCTAAGCCTAAGCCTATGTCCATAGCTAAGCCTAAGCCTATGTCTATAGCTAAGCCTAAGCCTATGTACATAGCTAAGCCATAGCCTAAGCCTAAGCCTAAGCCTAAGCCTATGTCTATAGCTAAGCCTAAGCCTATGTCCATAGCTAAGCTTAAGCCTATGTCTATAGCTAAGCCTAAGCCTATGTCCATAGCTAAGCCTAAGCCTATGTCTATAGATAAGCCTAAGCCTCTGTCCACAGCTAAGCCTAAGCCTATGTCCATAGCTAAGCCTAAGCCTATGTCTATAGCTAAGCCTAAGCCTATGTCTATAGCTAAGCCTAAGCCTAAGCCTATGTCCATAGCTAAGCCTAAGCCTATGTCTATGTCTATAGCTAAGCCTAAGCCTAAGCCTATCTCCATAGCTAAGCCTAAGCCTATGTCTATAGCTAAGCCTAAGCCTATGTCCATAGCTAAGCCTAAGCGTATGTCTATAGCTAAGCCTAAGCCTAAGCTTATGTCCATAGCTAAGCCTAAGCCTATGTCCATAGCTAAGCCTAAGCCTATGTCTATAGCTAAGCCTAAGCCTATGTCTATAGCTAAGCCTAAGCCTATGTCCATAGCTAAGCCTAAGCCTATGTCTATAGCTAAGCCTAAGCCTAAGCCTATGTCCATAGCTAAGCCTAAGCCTATGTCTATAGCTAAGCCTAAGCCTATGTCTATAGCTAAGCCTAAGCCTATGTCTATAGCTAAGCCTAAGCCTATGTACATAGCTAAGCCTAAGCCTATGTCTATAGCTAAGCCTAAGCCTATGTCCATAGCTAAGCCTAAGCCTATGTCTATAGCTAAGCCTAAGCCTATGTCCATAGCTAAGCCTAAGCCTATGTCTATAGCTAAGCCTAAGCCTATGTCCATAGCTAAGCCTAAGCCTATGTCCATAGCTAAGCCTAAGCCTATGTCTATAGCTAAGCCTATGCCTATGTCCATAGCTAAGCCTAAGCCTATGTCTATAGCTAAGCCTAAGCCTATGTCCATAGCTAAGCCTAAGCCTATGTCCATAGCTAAGCCTAAGCCTATGTCTATAGCTAAGCCTAAGCCTATGTACATAGCTAAGCCTAAGCCTATGTCTATAGCTAAGCCTAAGCCTATGTCCATAGCTAAGCCTAAGCCTATGTCTATAGCTAAGCCTAAGCCTATGTCCATAGCTAAGCCTAAGCCTATGTCTATAGCTAAGCCTAAGCCTATGTCCATAGCTAAGCCTAAGCCTATGTCTATAGCTAAGCCTAAGCCTCTGTCCACAGCTAAGCCTAAGCATATGTCCATAGCTAAGCCTAAGCCTATGTCTATAGCAAAGCCTAAGCCTATGTCCATAGCTAAGCCTAATAAAAAATTTTTCACTATTGTAACAATAATAGGCTAACTATACAAGCAGACCAAGCAATAACAGGCACCAATTGCAAAAGCAGCAACCCAATGATATGCTTCGCCCTTTAGTCAAAGACATAGCATTGAGCACAATTATGGGCCAGGGCTCGTCAGTTTGACAGCCCAAAATTGTAATTTTATTTTAATTAAAATTAATTTTAATTTATGCAAAAAGCACCCAAGACCGATGAATTTTGCACGTGCTAGATCTTTAGTCAATATTGCAACCATGACACAGCAAATAAATTAGCTTACTTCAGGGTTGTACACGTATTCTGCAATTTGGATCCAGCTGAATTACGCGTCTTTCCGGCCCAGACTCGACGCCTTCCATAGGCGCAGACGCGCCACCTTCCGCCATATTGAAAAGTCCAGTTGATAAAGCAGTTGCGTGTTTGTTGCCTACCGAAGCATGTGCATAGTGTTTATGCAAATGCGTACATTAGTAGTACAAACCGCTTTATGCAAAAAATTGGAAACTGAAAAATCAATATTTTAGCCCAACTAAATAAATTAGCTATTTAATTAACCTTTGCAATTGATGGGATCAAAGAGATACAAGCATGCGATTAGTGGCAATAGACTAAGCAGCAAACGTACACAACCAGACGCGGAGACGTCAATACAACCACACATTATACAGTAGGGAACCAGCAAACAAATAAAGCCATAAAAATAAAGCAGCAAGAAACAGCGGCACCAATGGTGCTTTGTGCAGTGGCACCGAAGTGCCTTAAGCCTATGTCTATAGCTAAGCCTAAGCCTAAGCCTATGTCCATAGCTAAGCCTAAGCCTATGTCTATAGCTAAGCCTAAGCCTATGTCCATAGCTAAGCCTAAGCCTAAGCCTATGTCTATAGCTAAGCCTAAGCCTAAGCCTATGTCCATAGCTAAGCCTAAGCCTATGTCTATGTCTATAGCTAAGCCTAAGCCTAAGCCTATGTCCATAGCTAAGCCTAAGCCTATGTCTATAGCTAAGCCTAAGCCTATGTTTATAGCTAAGCCTATGTCTATGTCTATAGCTAAGCCTAAGCCTAAGCCTATGTCCACAGCTAAGCCTAAGCCTATGTCTATAGCTAAGCCTAAGCCTATGTCCATAGCCAGGCTAAGCCTATGTCCATAGCCAGGCTAAGCCTGTCTATAGCAAAGCCTAAGCCTAAGCCTATGTCCATAGCTAAGCCTAAGCCTATGTTTATAGCTAAGCCTAAGCCTAAGCCTATGTCCACAGCTAATCCTAAGCCTATGTCTATAGCTAAGCCTAAGCCTAAGCCTATGTCCATAGCCAAGCCTAAGCCTATGTCTATAGCAAAGCCTAAGCCTAAGCCTATGTCCATAGCTAAGCCTATGCCTATGTCCATAGCTAAGCCTAAGCCTATGTCTATAGCTAAGCCTAAGCCTATGTTTGTAGCTAAGCCTGAGCCTATGTCCACAGCTAAGCCTAAGCCTATGTCTATAGCTAAGCCTAAGCCTAAGCCTATGTCCATAGCCAAGCCTAAGCCTATGTCCACAGCTAAGCCTCAGCCTATGTCTATAGCTAAGCCTCAGCCTAAGCCTATGTCCATAGCCAAGCCTAAGCCTCTGTCCACAGCTAAGCCTAAGCCTATGTCTATAGCTAAGCCTAAGCCTATGTCCATAGCTAAGCCTAAGCCTATGTCTATAGCTAAGCCTAAGCCTAAGCCTATGTCCATAGCTAAGCCTAAGCCTATGTCTATAGCTAAGCCTAAGCCTAAGCCTATGTCCACAGCCAAGCCTAAGCCTATGTCTATAGCAAAGCCTAAGCCTATGTCCATAGCTAAGCCTAAGCCTATGTCTATAGCAAAGCATAAGCCTAAGCCTATGTCCATAGCTAAGCCTAAGCCTATGTCCATAGCTAAGCCTAAGCCTATGTCTATAGCTGAACCTAAGTCTATAGCTAAGCCTAAGCCTATGTCTATAGCTAAGCCTAAGCTTAAAGGGGAACTTTGGGCGGAAAGTTCGGGGTAAGCCTGCATGGATCATTCGATAGAGCTTGAAAAATGCTTCAAAACGCACCAAGTCGCATCCCTCTACGTTGCGTCGTTCTTGAGTTAGAGGTAAAAATTGATCTGTGAACGGGAAAATGCACGCGAGAGCATGTAGCTCGCTAACCATTACACCAATCGGCATAATTTTGCTACCAGCATATGCTCCACGTTGAGTTCTACATTTTTGTTGTATAAAGTTTTGCTGTATCTTCACTGCCTGTGGCATGGGAAGCCAAAAACCGTCTGTAATTGCGCAGTTAAACACATTTCGTAGGTCCATGAAATATACGTGTTTAACTGCGCAATTACACACGGTTTTTGGCTTCCCATGCCACAGGCAGTGAAGATACAGCGAAACTTTATACAACAAAAATGTAGAACTCAACGTGGAGCATATAGTGGTGGCAAAATTATGCCGATCCGTGTAATGGTTAGCGAGCTACATGCTCTCGCGTGCATTTTCTCGTTCACAGATCAATTTTTGCCTCTAACTCAAGAACGACGCAACGTAGAGGGATGCGACTTGGTGCGTTTTGAAGTATTTTTCAAGCTCTATCGAATGATCCATGCAGGCTTACCCCGAACTTTCCGCCCAAAGTTCCCCTTTAAGCCTATGTCCATAGCAAAGCTTAAGCCTATGTCCATAGCTAAGCCTAAGCCTAAGCTTATGTCCACAGTTAAGCCTAAGCCTAAGTCTATAGCTAAGCCTAAGCCTTTGTCTATAGCTAAGCCTAAGCCTATGTCCATAGCTAAGCCTAGGCCTATGTTTATAGCTAAGTCAAATCCCATGTCCATAGCTAAGCCTAAGCCTATGTCCATAGCTAAGCCTAAGCCTATGTCTATAGCTAAGCCTAAGCCTAAGCCTATATCCATAGCTAAGCCTAAGCCTATGTTTATAGCTAAGTCTAAGCCTAAGCCTATGTCCATAGCTAAGCCTAAGCCTAAGCCTATGTCCACAGCTAAGCCTAAGCCTATGTCCATAGCTAAGCCTAAGCCTAAGCCTATGTCCATAGCTAAGCCTAAGCCTAAGCCTATGTCCATAGCTAAGCCTAAGCCTATGTCCACAGCTAAGCCTAAGCCTATGTCCATAGGTAAGCCTAAGCCTATGTCTATAGCTAAGCCTAAGCCTATGTCCATAGCTAAGCCTAAGCCTATGTCCACAGCTAAGCCTAAGCCTATGTCTATAGCTAAGCCTAAGCCTAAGCCTATGTCCATAGCTAAGCCTAAGCCTATGTCCACAGCTAAGCCTAAGCCTATGTCCATAGCTAAGCCTAAGCCTAAGCCTATGTCCATAGCTAAGCCTAAGCCTATGTCCACAGCTAAGCCTAAGCCTATGTCCATAGCTAAGCCTAAGCCTATGTCCACAGCTAAGCCTCAGCCTATGTCTATAGCTAAGCCTAAGCCTAAGCCTATGTCCATAGCTAAGCCTAAGCCTATGTCCACAGCTAAGCCTAAGCCTATGTCCATAGCTAAGCCTAAGCCTAAGCCTATGTCCATAGCTAAGCCTAAGCCTAAGCCTATGTAAATAGCTGAGCCTAAGCCTAAGCCTATGTCCATAGCTAAGCCTAAGCCTATGTCTATAGCTAAGCCTAAGCCTATGTCTATAGCTAAGCCAAAGCCTAAGCCTATGTCCATAGCTAAACCTAAGCCTATGTCTATAGCTAAGCCTAAGCCTAAGCCTATATCCACTCGCTTTGCCTAAGCCTAAGCCTATGTCCATAGCTAAGCCTAAGCCTATGCCCATAGCTAAGCCTAAGCCTAAGCCTATGTCCATAGCTAAGCCTAAGCCGGCTACCTAAGCCTACAGTATTTTATTTTCATAACTAAGCCTACGCCTATGTCCATAGCTAAGCCTAAGCCTATGTCTATAGCCCTAAGCTTATGTCCATGGCTACTACATAAGCCTAAGCCTTGCACACTACATACATGCCATCAATCGTTGCGAGAGAGAGAGAGAGCTAATGATTTTGGTCAAAGTCAGGACTACAACAGGAATTGGTCGGTCAGTCACTTCGATAAAAGACACCCTGTAAATCTTATCGTTGACAAGGAACTTGGCAAACTGGACCGGCACCGTAGATAAGCGGAGTCGAGCTTGCACCACGGCTGCCATGCGTTCCAAAACCGCGCGCATAAATTCGGAATGGGCCAAATTGACCTCGAACACCACCAGGTGCCGTTTCCCCACCGCATCCCATACCGCGCGCACTGAGCGAGGATCTAGGGGCCATTTAGTCACGTTATCTTTCTTTTAATCTTCAATAAAATTGCAGCGCAAATTTGGAACTCGACACGACAGACAGTGTTATAGAAAGAAAGTCACAGTCCTTGGGAACATTGTCCCCAAATTTAGGCTACCTATTTGATTTTTATTTTATGACCAATCTAAACCGCCATGCGCCACCACTTTATCGAATCGGATACGTACGTGGCTGTAGGCAGGATACGATAATACTCTAAACAGCCCCTAAAACGGGACAAGGCAGGATGGAATAATCCCGGCTTTCGTCCGGCTTCTCCCACACTGGCAACTGGAGCTGATATCCGTTGTATTCCAGTTGCAAAGATCGCTCCAAATGATTTCGCAGTTGGCTGACCATCGGCTCACTTGCTATTGATGACGGCATATTGAATATTGTAGATTTACGAAGAAAATTTTGGCGAGGTTATCAAGCCGATTTTGATGAAGCAAACAAAAGTTATCCGCGTCCTGCATTCAATACATCCACTTGTCACAATGCATTTCGGAGCGAGCGAACGCCTGACTACAAAAATTGCGCATTGATAGAATGTTCATATTTTAGGTAAGGCAGGCTGGGTGGGCATACATACATACGACACAATACAATAGTGTCAGGCCAGTATTTTTATTATAGCAAAAGGCCAATGTCATGAGAACGTCTTTTACTTTTAGTTGCATCGTTGCGTAAGTATTTGACTTGGAGCAGCATTGTTACGCCTGACCGAGCAAAAGGACACCCACAATCTTTCCGATCAAAACGTTTTATTGCTTTGCTTGTCCAAACTGGTCCATGTTTGCTTTTTCTATTGCGTTGCAACATAAGCTGTTGGCAAGCATACGTAAAGTGTAAATATAAAGCGTCAGTGCGCTTATCTTGCACGTAACCCAACAAACTACGTAGGAAGGCGCTATTATTGTAGCGTACGACAGGAAAGTAACAGTACTTTTACTTGTGACCATGGACAGTGCGACAATATAAAATAGTCATGGCATGGTGGAGCTGCTAGAAATGTGCACTTATTTTTAGTATTATCTGGAATATATAATATACTATTATAGGTAGGGGGAATAAATTGGTGAAGCGTTTCCGTACCTGTTGAGTGGAATCCGTACGTGTGCAAGATTTTGGACACGATTGCGGATTCCACAGGTACGGAATCCGTAGGTGTGGAAGTTGCCTTCCAAGGGTGTGGAAGAACGCATTCCACGGGTGTGAAAGCAGGTACGACCATACTTGGTGGCGGTGATGCTTTGTACGGAAACGCTTCACCTATTTATTCCCCCTACCTAAAATAGTACACATTCCTGGCATTATTATACCTAGCTGTAATAAAGTTATGCCCAACAATCACTGGTCAAACAAAACAATCATGCGAAAGGGTACGGTAGTACGTCTATCTATACAGACATAAGGAATCAACGTCCAGAGAAAACAGCAACAATAAGCTAGAAACACACATAGACGAGTATAAAACAAGGCTGCACTGTACGAATGCACGTAAGCTGAAGCACACTACTGGTTGGTATTATCACACCTTGTTCATGCACACATCGCAAGCTACGGTGCAAGGAATGAAAACAAGGAATCGTAGTAAAATTTCAATGGCTACCATAGCAAAAGAAAACAGAGTTGTTGAGCATTGCACGTGGTAAAGAAAGACTATAGGCTATGCAGTATGAATCCTACAAATCAAGCCCAAATAACAAATCGATCCACGACACGTAATTTGTACACAAGTCCGTCCTGCTCTATTGAAAGGTTGGCTGCCGAATCGTCAAACAGTATTAGTAGGTGCACTATAGGATACTGGTCCATAAAAGCTGTACATACGATTGTCCAAAAACGAATAAACAAAACAAAACAAAAGTTTCTCCACATATGAAGAAAAGTGCCCGTATTATCTATCTACTGTACAGCAAAAACCCCTTACAAACTCGGAAACGC
Source organism: Epsilonema sp. ZAB3_2 (assembly GCA_030247985.1). Classification (NCBI taxonomy): domain Eukaryota; kingdom Metazoa; phylum Nematoda; class Chromadorea; order Desmodorida; family Epsilonematidae; genus Epsilonema; species Epsilonema sp. ZAB3_2. The sequence goes on from JASAMW010007204.1 coordinate 12,398, forward strand.
CCATGTTACATTCACACTATTGTCGTTCGCAGGGTGGTAGGTAATTACCTGGTGCTGTTATTACCAGGTAACCACGAAGGTAGAACCAGGTAATTACCTCGTACATATGTTGACCAAATTTTCAATGCTGATAGGAAACAACCACCCGCACACGCTTGTAATTTCGCTCTTTCTACCGTAAAGGAGCGCTAGCTGGCAGAAAACCACCAGCGTGTGCAGCTAGTAAATAGGTAGTACCTCACACACAAATTACCTAAAATTACCTAGAAAATTACAAAAAAATAATTACCTGGTTTTACCTACCTTGTGGTTAAACTTGCTAACCACAAGTGTAACCCCTCCTCAAATCTACCAACCAGCAGGGCTACAAGTGAGTGCGAAAAAGTCAGGCCTTTCTAAAAGCGCGTTAAAACGGCTCCAGTTCAGACGTTGTCCCTCACGAACTGACTGATGCGCTCCACGGCCTGCTGGGCCAGCGGGATGTCCATGTGGAAGTTGAGGAGGGCGTGGAAGGCGCGGTCGTAGTGCGCGTGCGTGACCGTCACGCCGACGTCACGCAGGCGTCGCGCGTACCAGAAGGCGTCGTCGCGCAGAATGTCGAACTCGCAGCTCAGCAGCATGGTGGACGGCATGCCGGCCAGATCCGGCTGCATCAGCGGCGAAAAGTCCGGATTGAACAGGAACGGCGACATCAGCTCGTACACCTGCAAAACAAAATATAGATGCACGTAGAAATGCATGTATGTACCATCGTCATATGCACCATCATTATTTATTCTGGTCTGACCCATTGTACATCACTTTTGCCGAAAAAAATGTACATGCGTGCACGCGGCAATTGGCATGTGTAGGATTGGATGCTAATGGGGTACCGTATTTTTGGGTGTATAGCAGTGATGTCAGAGTAAAAATTTGAGTTACTTTACTCGAGTTACTCGGCTGATTTTGGGCTGAGTTACTTTACTTACTCTACTCAGTGCAAAATTCCCTTACCCGACTTTACTTTTACTCGGTCATAATGACAGGTTACTCGAGTAAATTTTTCACTCACCGAGTAAGTAAAATTTTTACTCAAGTAAAATGTCCACGTCATCTCAGTACTTACTCAAGTAAATTTACTCGAGTAAACACATGCATAGGCATACATTCAAGCATAATGCATACACAAATGGCGAAGCCGAAGAATCCAAGCAATTGGAATGACAAAAGTTCACCATAAATTTATGCGATTCCAATAACATCTGATTGCCAATTGCATGGAACGTCAATTTTTGACATGATGGATGATGTGGCAAGCCGGTATTCCAATTATTACAGTTCATGCTATGTATACATTTTACTCGAGTAACTCTCCCAGTTATACTTTACTTTACTCGGTTGGGCTATGAGCTGAGTAAATTTACTCAACTTTACTCAGAAGCCTATGCTACTGGTACTGAGTAATTTTACTTTACTTTACTCTTTTCAAAAATGTCCGAGTTGACATCACTGGTGTATAGCCCACAAAAATCGAGAGGTCTGATGGGGGGTTATACACTGGGGGATATACACGGGGGGGGGGATATACATGGGACAAAATTTTTGTTTTTGAGAGGTGTGTAGAGGCACGTTTTTGAGGCCAAAAGTACGTGTTTTAGGACATAATCGCGGTCAAAACAGGGTTATTCTAGTATAAGACATGCTCAGCTAGCTTATAGGCATGGTAGCATGTTGTAGGAGTAGCTATAGCTACTTAGCTTATGACCAGCTTACATAGGTAGGTTAGGTACCTTCCAGTACATGGGGGGTTATACACCAGGGGGGATATACATAGGACAAAATTTATGTTTTGCCAATGGGGGGTTATACACTGGGGGGGGGATATACTCAGGGGGATATACACCCAAAAATACGGTAAATCCGACCACGGGGGTAAACCCAACCAACTAAGCAGCTCCTTGAAGTGGCTAAATGATAAATGGTAAACCAAATAGCTCATTTGAAAGAGGCGAGTTCAAGGAATCGATTGATATTACGCTTGCTTGTCTCAATCGGTCCAATGACTGCTGAGAAATGCAGCCCTGACATTTAGGCGGCAGGATAAGCTCTTGTGAACTTGCAGCAAGTTCACAAGAGCTTATCCGGCCACCTAAATGTCAGGGCTGCATTTCTGAGCAGCCATTTTGCTCTTTCAGCAAATGATAAACCAAACAGCTCATTTGAAAGAGGCGAGTTCAGGAATCGATAGATATCGGGCTTGTCTCAATCGGTCCATTGCCTGCTGAGATATGCAGCACTGACAGTTAGGTGGCCGGATTTTCTTATGGCCGGGTTTACCCCAAAGTACCCTACTATTTATTTTTTTGCTAGGTGCACTACGTTGTAGAGTGCTTCTTTGGAAATGTACCTTGGACACCTTTTTTATGGTCCAGCAGCCGTTTTCCAAACATATTGCGCCTTCCGCATTACGTTGCAGACCAGTTCAAAATTTAACCCCTCCTGTATGCTGAGATATGGCTGTTGGTAGGCTTAATTTGCCCCTCACGTGCCCGCCACTTTTTTCAAAAATTCTTAACATCATTCTACTCCATTTTTTCGCTGATTTCGGTTTGGGGAATTCCCCTTCGATATTTTGATAAATACACCACCAAAATTGACGAAAATGATCAAATTAGCCAAAATTACCCCTTTTTGGGCTATATCATGGTGTATTCATCAAAATATCGGAGGGGCATGCCCCAAATCGAAATCTGTGAAGAAAATGGAGGAGAACGATGGTAAGAACTTTTGAAAAAAGTGGCGGGCACGTGAGGGGCAATTTGGGCCTACCAGCAGCTATATCTCAGCATACAGGAGGGGTTAAATTTTAAACTGGTCAGCAACGTAATGCGGAAGTCTCAATACGTTTGGAAAAGGCTGCTGGACCATAAAAAAGGTGTCCAAGGTACATTTCCAAAGAAGCACTCTACAACGTAGTGTACCTAGCAAAAAAATAAATAGTACAGGGTGTTTCATAATATACTCTCCGGATGTTTGTGCTTATATCTCCCCACCGGAGTGTCACATTCGAATGCGGTTTTTTGCGTTGAATAGCCAAGGCTTCAACGTTGATGCAGCCAAAATTTCAGCTCTCTAGGCCAACAGGAAGCGGCTCAAACAGCTCGATTTGCAAAGCGTCAATTTTCACACATTTTTGCAGGCGGCCAGGTACAGATCGGCTCAGGTTTTTCTCTCCCCAGTTTACCTAACCCAGTTCTCTCCTTAGTTTTTCTTCCGCAGTATTCCCCTCCCCAGTTTTTATCTGGAGCACAAGTTTCGGTAGAGTTTTCCATCTCCATGCCACTTCTCTTGCAGATTCGAACTTAGCAAACAGTGTTACAGCCAAAATTCGGTCATCCAAGCTTTTCCTTGGGACGCTGATGCCATGGTGATCAAACTGAAGTCTATCTTCGACAAGACTGCTCAAAAATGCATAAAAGTTAGCGTGGAATGGTGAACAGACATTAAGAGCGAGAAAAAAAGCGAAAATGCAAATCCGTGCCACGCCTCAGTGCCCTGCCTCCGTTTTGCACCGAAAAGGCGCCGCAACTTTGACAACTTACAGCGCCATGACAATGCAACCTAGGAAGCTAAAATTTTGGCTGCATCAACGCTGAAGCCTTGGCTATTCAACGCAAAAAACCGCACTCGAATGTGACACTCCGGTGGGGAGATATAAGCACAAACATCCGGAGAGTATATTATGAAACACCCTGTACTTTCCACCCACCACCCCACCCCGCCAGTCAATACCTCTTGGTCTCCGTCGGCGGTCGGCGGATGCACATAGTGCGGGTGGTTGCGGAACTCTGCCGGCAGGCGGTCGTGTCGCACGAAGTCCTGGAGGCGACTCGCGCGCCATCTGGCGGTGGTGTGGTTGTTGCGCAGGACGCGCCCCACCCGCTCGTCCGTCGGCTCCACGCCCACGTACATCATGAGCCAGCGCGCGATGGACGCCGGGTCCAGGAGGGCGCTACCCGAGTACTCCCGGTAGTACTTCTGGTAGGACGGCGTCAAGAAGTCCACGTACTGCAGCACCGGATAGATCAGCACTTGCAGCTGCAAAGAGCAACTTTATTGAAAAAGACTGTTCCACAAACCAAGCACATACACATCATTTTTATCAAGATTCCAAAGCCTAGAAGTCCACGTACTGCAGCACCGGAGAGATCAGCACTTGCAGCTGCAAAGAGCAACTTTATTGGAAAAGACTGTCCTATAAAGCACGTAACCCGGACACCTAGTATATCTCCTCAGCAACCATACTGTACACGTCTTCTATTGAGACTCGTGTGTATTCTACCAATCGATTCCTTGAACTCTCCTCTTTCAAATGAAGTTCAGAAACACTTAGGTGTCCGGGCTTACCCCGTGTCCGGGTTTACCCCACAGTACCCTACATCCTTATTATCAAGAGTCTATAGCCGACCGGGTTGGCGATGATAGCACCGTTATCTGTAGACTCTTGATACAACGATACCCAAGAACAGATTAGGGCGTACCGAGTGTAGGCCAATATATTTCGAGACCGCACCTCATAGGGTCGGCTGTAGTGACCCCCACACAGTCTCCACCTTTTTTACAACACCCGTTTGCGGTGGGCCACGGCCAGACCAGTGCCGCAAGACACGACCAACAACAAGGGCCCGAACCAGGGAAGGGTCTGGCACGAAGCCGAACAACCATCATCCATCATCTGTTTTTGCTATCCACGCTCGACCCATGATTTAGAGTAGCCGCACGAAGGACATCACGTGATCGGCGTCTCGAAGCGAATGCATATGTTTTTCAATTCTTATTACGGTACGTTACTTACAACCTACGTAGTCGCATCGCTGTCTTCGTTTTCACTACGTACGTAACGTACCGCAATACCTTTCGTCTTCCTTTGCTTCGAGACGCCGATCACGTGACTGTCCCTCGTGCGGCTAATCTAAATCATGCGTCTAGCGTAGATTGCGTACGTACAGTACTGTTACGTGACGTGCCGCGTTCCGCATGGCGATAGCCGGGCCCCGAAAGGGGGGGGGGGGAAATAGGACCGAACGGGAATCAAACCCGCTACCCTCGGTCACTACTGTGGACCATAGATGGGCAGACCTTCGGAGCTCGGTGTCCTAGGGTTGGGGTGCGGTACGATATGGTACGACATGGCCGGCTAACCGGGGGTCTGGGGGCGGGTAGCCCCCAGCCGGGGGTCCAGGGGGCGGAGCCCCCTGGTCCCGCCAAAGGGGAAAAATTTTTTTGAGGTACCTTTAAAACCTCTATTCAAAGTGGTCTCCAAAAAGTTCGTACACTAAAAAAAAACTTTTATAATACATGACACATTCAAGCAACACCAATGCTAATGCTCCAAGCAAACATACATAGGCTGCAATGGCTGCATGATCATGGTATTGATCATCCTATTCTAAGCATGTTCCAAACAAGAAAGGAAAAATGAGATGAGGTAGGTAACTATTCTTATCCTGATTCACGGAAGGGTATGATGGCATGGCACATGACCTAGCTGCAGCAGAATCCAAGGTGAGATGTGCAAATATTCTTTGCATGATTATATGAGGTCACAGAGCTTGTCATACTTCTAGCAATGAACTTGCTCAGTGTTTTCAAATTTCATCATATCCTCACAAAGAGAACTGCCTGAAAGTAACTGTTTAGCACATTTACTCTCAATGGTTTCTTGCTCTTCTTCATGATCAGCAAGAACTTCATGATCTCTTCCATTTTGTCTTGCCAAATTTTGGATGATAAAGGTTTTGGCATTGATTCTTTTTCTTTCACTTCAGGGTTGTATGTGCCATCATCACTGTGCTCACTCCCTTTGAGATGACAAGCAGCTGTTGCAGCAGTGTTGGGTTGAGAGAGCATTGACCTTGCATGTGATGAGCTCCTTGCGTAGGTGTTGCAGACATTGCTTAGCAGTGCAGAAGGCTCATTACTTTACTTTACTGCCAACTCTGCAACACCATTGTTAGACCTCGATTGGCCAATTTCAGTACAGCAACATCCATTCTGCTCTCATACTGGCAAATGAAAACTGTTTCTTTTTCCTTACTTTGCACATTGACTAAACTGTGTTCTCAATGTCAATGCTCAACTTACATGTGGTTCCAATTCACATCAATGCTCAACTACACATGGTTCCCATTCAGGGGGAGAGGTCTCCCATTCAACTGCTCTGCTAAAATTCTTGCTCTCTTGCTCCTGCATGCACCCCAAAAATTTTTCTCTTCTGCACACACCTCCAAAAAAATTTCTTCCCACTATGGACCACCCCAAAAAATTTTACGACATGCCTGCAAAACGGGCTACGACATGACGACATGCCCCCTGGGAGCGGTGTCTTTTTGGACACCTCCAGACATGTCTGCCCATCTATGCTGTGGACTAAGGGACCCCCACCAGGGACCGGTCCGGGGACAGATGGCTAAACCCGCCTTGCATACCTAGAACTAGTTTACTACGTAACTACTACTGGCCTCGGACGCTATTACCATAGGTACGCAGTACGTACAGTAAGTACGGTGGTACCTTGAGCGGCGGGAGTTCCTTTCGGGCGCGGAGTCGTTGTGCGGTGACGGTGGCGAGGTTTCCGCCGGCGGAGTCTCCCATCACCACCACCCGCCGCGGGTCCACGCCCCAACGCGCGTGCTCCGACGCCAGAAAGGCCGCCGTCGCCGCCTCACAGTCCTCCACCCCCGCCGGAAACACGTGCTCCGGCGCCAAGCGATAACTGCAACACCACAAAGGAAAGGAATGGTAACAACATAGGGTAGCCGCAACTTTTTGGAAGACGGAAACCGATCGATAATGCGTCGGGTGATGCTGTGTTTGAGCACCTGTTGGAAATGTACGTCAGAGCGGCGATGACAAGATAAGTGGAAAGCCCACCCCAAGGAGTGACCAGTAAGAACAAACGCCTCTCCTCCGTCTTCCAATAACTTGAGGCTACCATACTATGGGGTAAACCCGAACACCTAAGCTTCTCTGAACTTGCCGCTTCAGCAAATGACGAACATGGTGGCTCGTTTGAAAGAGGAGAGTTCAAGGAATCGATCGGTAGAATACTTGTCTCAATCGATCGTATGGTTGCTGAGATATAGAGTACTAGGTGTCCGGGTTTACCCCACAGTACCCTACGACACAGAGAAACAAGTAGAAAATGATTGTGGACCATAAGGGTACTATGGGGTAAACCCGAGCATTGGAAAATCCGGTTGCCTAGGTTTCAGGGCTGAATGTCTCAGCAAGCAATGGACAGATTGAGACAAATAAATGCATGCGATCGGCGTACACTGGCATATCCATGGCTGTACATGCCTGTGTATATGCCTAGCCATGTACGTACATAAGGTACATACACGCTAGATACGGTAGAAGGCGTGGAAGGAGAACAGAAGGTACTATGCTGAACCGACACTATACTTACTCGATAGAAACAGTCACCATCTTGGATCGACGAGCAATGTGACGCACCAGACCGTCGTAGGCTGCTGCAACATACAAAATAGATGCTACTGTACTTCCCAGCTTCTCTGTTCACAGATAGATGCATGGACCAGTTGCGCTAAAGAAGTATGGGTGGTCGCGTAGTGGTGGTGGGGGTTTTACCTTCGCAAACTGCTCGCTATACAAGAAACCCAACTCTGCTAGCTAACAGAAATCTCAACGAGATCAAACTGCCGGGGATATAATGTTAGTTGTACCGGTAACGTGACCCTTAAACTTTGTTGGTCCATTTCTTTGATTGGAAACGGAAAGAGAAAAATGCACTAAGAAGTATATTCAGAACAGCGGCGTCAGCTCGCGAACACCCTACATCCATAATTCTTGGCGCAACTGGTCCATAGCCTATTTTCTTGGTCCATAGCCCATTTCACAGCGTTCCAGCGTTATCCAAACTCGCACAAGCATACCGTATTTACCGGTATATAACCCCCCCCCCCCCCCCCCCAATGCATAACCCCATATTGGCAAAACATAAAAAATGCCCAATGCATAACCCCCCCCCCCCCCCCCCCCCCTATGCATACCCCCATATGTACCGTACAGTACCTGAACCTACCTATGTAAGCTGGTCATATAGTACCCATAGCCACTCCCACACCAAGCTAAGATGCCTATAAGCCTGCTTGGGGGTGTATTGTACTAGAATAACCGTGTTTTGACCTCAATTATGCCCTAAAACACGTGCTTTTGACCTAAAAAATATGCCTCTGCGCACCTCTCAAAAACATAAAAAATGCCCCATGCATAACCCCCCCCCCCCCCCAATGCATAACCCCCCTATGCATACCCCCATATGGGACCTCTCAATTTTTGCATACCCCCATGGGGCTATGCACCGGTAAATACGGTATGTTTTCGCGAAACGTGCTTTGAATATACCCAAAACCTGTGTGACATGACAAGTTAGTACGAGATATTACTGTAGCCTGTATTATTATATTGTACATACTTTGCCCCGGGCTTCCCTACTCCCGCATTGCAGAATGCATGGTCCTTCCTTACTCCTTATCCTTGCTTACCCACGTTCATCAGTACGAATCCTCCGCCGTGTATGAATAGGATGGCGCCGTCCGAATGTCGCTGTCCCTTGGGGACGTAGACGCGCGCGGGGACGCCGCCCAACCGCGTGTCCTCAGTCCACAGCTCCCCGTCTTCCTTCCACGGACCCAGCAGGCGCGAACCCACGTTCAAAACGCCACGCGTCCAACGCAGCTGCCAGTGCGGCAAACCCAACGCTCCCATCAGCTTCACCTGCACGCAAGCAAGCATACAACTGAACATAGCAGGCGGTAGCCACGAGTTCAGATATTGCGGAAAGCGGTGGTTACAAGGTCACGACCCACCCCTTGTTCTTTTCGAAAGCCTCATATAGCCGTCGCAACATTAAAGTCGAGAAGGAACATTTCCCAGATGTGCCAGGGAATCGAACCCTGGACCTCTCGCGTTCCAGCCGAGCGCCTTTTAAAAAACCATTACACCCGGATGACCTCAGTCACACAATTTCCCCTTTTGATTATGACAGCCAGCCGGTTTTCCTAGGAGAGGCGCCTATTTGGCACCTCTCAATCAACCAGGACCGACTAGAGTGACACAGTCGAGAAGCTGCCAGGGACTACCGAATTTTTTGGACACTGCCTTATGGAAGCAGCTTGAGAAAACTCGTGACATTGATGTTTCGGCTGGCTATTGAAATTGAAAGGCACACGTAAGGCATCGTAAGGCACACGGATTGTGCTGTGTGCCCGATGCTGTAATGATTGTACCATGTTACAGAGTACAAATAAACGAAATTATTGATCAAGGGTTGGGGCCGATTTGAAAACAAAATTGGACAACTTGTCTGAATTCTTGGCTGCAGTAAGAGTGCAGAGACACAGCTTATCCTGGGGTGTGCCTGCCTACGTATGGGGCGCTACAGACGTGAACTCCGAATTCGCAGTCCTGACCATATTTCAAAATGAAAAATCTCCGAGTTAGCTTCGAACTCTCTTCGCTTTTCGAAATGTACGTGTGAACAGGACAGTTTGTAACTCGGAGACGTGTAAAGTGAACAACCAAATTACGCACCGAATTCGGAGCCTTCACGGAGCCAAGTATAATAGGAGGTATTTCGGAGCACAACTCGGAGCGAAACAGTTGGAAATTGCGCAGCAAATACAACGCGGCGCATATAGCATAATACAGAACGCACAGACGCTGGCGGATGTTGCAGATATTCAAAAGCGCACCAGAAAGTAAAACAAGATGTGCACGTACGCAAGCATAATATGAGGAGAGAAGTCATCATCGCAGCATCGCAGATATGTGAAATAATAACAAAACAAGGCGAAAAGCCGTCGTCCGTCTTTTCTTGTTCAGGGAACAGCAAGCAGCAACCAGCTTACAATAGCTGGCGAACAGGGTTGCCAGGTCTTGAGGAGCCAATAGTACTAGGCCGATGTAAATTGGTACTAAATCAATTTTGGGGAGGTAAAATTTGCGATTGCAGGCAATGGGGTGGCTCTAGTAATCTCATTTTGTAAGGAAAATCATTGTCTTTAGCGTTTTTTCACCATTTTTTCTGCTTTTCGCTACTTTTTGAGGCTATTTTATACAAAGATACCTCATACCTCAAAGGTCAATACCTCGCCGAAGGCGAGAAAATTTTTGAAAATATGCCCAAACGTGCGTCAAAATTGGCCATTTTCCCATACTGAGCTGAACATGTTCCCTTCCCCCAGCCTCCACCCGAATAGTACTAGAATAGTACTAAAAGTACTAGGCCAATTTTTGAGTACTAGACAAGTCAAAATAGTACCAAATCTAGTACTATAGTACTGACATTGGCAACTCTGCTGGCGAACGCAACAAAACAAGCGTCGTCTTTCTTTTCTTCTCTCTCCCCTCCCCGTCTGAACACAACGAGAGGGAGCGCGCGCGCGTTGTTTTATGAGGCGTGTGGGCCCAGCAGCGGACGGGCGGGCCAAGCGCGCGGCCAGCTGCTGTCTCTGTCTCCCCGTGTGGAACGACCGAACAGAAGCGCGCCGTGTTTTGTGTGCTGGGGGCTGCCAAAAAATATCTGACGTGTGAGTGTGAACGGTCGAATTTAGCTCCGAGGGCGAGGAGGAGCGAACTCGCTCGGAGCAAACTCAAGAGTACATCTGTGGCGCCCCATTGTTTGGAACTTGATTCCGCCCTGTCTACATATTTCCGCCTCAAATATTACCAGCTAGCTAGGGGCGGTATTATTGTGCTAAATTGAAGGAAATCTATACTATCAGGAGTATTGGATAAAATTCTTGTTCTGGCCATACCCCTGCTTACCGGATATAAGTAGACTATTCGCATGATGGCGTCGTACACGTGCATCTTGTGACGGGCAGTCATCTGTTCCGGCAGTGGAACATACAACCACTTGGCCATCACCAAGGCCGCGATGCCGCAGGTGACCAAAAGCGAGAGACGGGGAAAGGCAGTCATCCTACAACACAAACACAGATATCATATCCACCATATGCAATAAGGCGATTGGGTTGGTCGATGGCGACCCCGCGGCATTTAGTGAAAGTTTGGATCGGTGTCTGCGGGGTCGTCGACCTTGTTCAATCATCTGGAAGCGTCAAAGGAGCGAGTGAAGAGAAGAAGCGACAACAAACGACGCCAAGGACGCCGCAGACACCGATCCAAACGTTCACTAAATGCCGCGGGGTCGCTATCGACCAACCCAATCGCCTTACTGCATATGGTGGATAGAGTACAAGAGTAGGGTATGAACGTGGCAAATCAAATTCAAATCCTACCATCCAAAGAGGCATCGGTGAAAATTGATCCAAGCGAAATGTTATGATGGTGCGGGGTAATTTGGGTCGGCTGGGGGTTAATTCGGGCCACCTCTATCTTTTGCTCAAATAGGAGGCGCGATGGCCAAATCCAGCAAATGTACAACCAGCAGACAGGTCATGTACAGTAGCAAAGCGCATAAGGATGATTTTGATTTCCACCATCACTCCAATTTTTATTTTTTACCCATCCCAGCTGGAAAAAGATGGGGGGGGGGAGGGGGGCTTACCTCGATGAACCATCATCGTAAATGGTTCTTCGCACACAAAGCATGGAAAAGACGCCCCCCCCCCCCCCCCCCCCCCCCTCAAGAAAGAAAATAAGTTATGTCTGCACGTTGGTGTTGCCCCAGCTTACCCTAACGACTGTCCACTTGTGCTTTTTCGGATAAAACGGAAGAATCACCGGATAAAACCATAAAGCATCAGCCGTTTCCTTCGCTGCAAGCTGTGCGTGCAGTAGCAGCCGTAGTAAAACGTAGAGGCCAGCCTCTCAAGTCGTGAAATGGTCTATTATATGAGGATTGTCCTGTATCACATGTCTAAACAAAACAGTAGTGCAGAGTAACACACGTTCAAAGTTATTTACGGCCGCATATGATGGTACTACAAGACGGGCTAATGCAAATTCAATGCAAGTATGGCACTTTTTTGTTGCCACTGAGCGAACGCGCAACAGTTGGTTGAATTATTCAAGAAATTGTCATACAGGTTGCTTCCAAAACATTTACTGCATATCACAAACGAGCAGAAAACAATTGCTCCTCACATTGTGAAACGTGGAATTCTCCTGACTACACAAACCAACAACACGAAAACGCAAGAGTGAGGCTACATATACACTACATTGTCATGTCATTATTGCAGTTATTTTTTTTATTTACACAAATTAAATTACACAGCCCATAGCTGGAAGGTCACCATGGTGGCATTGTGGCGCATAAGTTTGCACAAAACCATGCGAGTTTGAGACAACTTGGCAACCTGCAGCTAACAAAACCGTATGAAATGTACATTTCTGAACTGAACGGTCACCATTCAAAAATTGTACTGAAAATGAGAAGCCGGTCAGCTCGCTACCACCCAAAAATTTTCAGCGCAACTGGTCAATGGCCAATATCTACACAAAATTCACACGGGTGTACGAGTACGTACATACACGTTCGGACTACGTACATACATAGATAACTGAAGACTGATCTCTTGTGAGCCACACAATCAAAGTCATATCACAGCTCCGGGTAGCAATTAATTTAGGTACGCTATGCGCTATCACAGACCTTACGGATCACTCACCACGTCACTCGCCTCTAAAATACATATGTCCATAAACAAAGTGCCGCTGCTGTGATGAACAAAACAGTGCGCGTCCTCCTTTGCATGCGTTACATAACAGGCAATAAACAAAAGCAAACGAAACGAAACAGCAAAATCTCACAGCTCTTTCATCCATCATATTTCAACACGATAAGTTGGGGCAGCTTCGACCACGGTAATCTTAATTCTAATGGCTCATTCACAGCCATGGACACGCCGAGCGTACGCCCAAAGCATGTCTCTAGTGTGAATGAATGGTCCATAACCCTCAATCAAACCCACTGAAATTTGACTCACATTAAAATTACCCCCGCTTCCCTGAAACGCCTACTAGCAATACGTGTACGTAACGTACGTTCTATCCCCCTGCCATAGATACACAGTAAGTTGGTAGGTTTACATGGCGTAGCATGCATCCCTGCCTGCGTATACTATAAGTAAGCAACAGACGGTAGGAGGGTGACAGACTTTTCTTCCCATATTTTTATTCTTTAGTCTGTTTTGACGCTGCTGTAGATGTACTTGACGAACTTCTGTGAGGCGAAGAAGGCGGTGGTTCCGAGCGCGAGGAAGAAAGCGTAGCAGATGAGCGACACATAGCCGAAGTACTGCACAGTCTGCAGGACGCCGCTCATCTCGGAGCGCTTGAAGAAGAAGAACAGCGAGTACAGGAACACGAACAGCCCTGTCGACCTGCAACACACACACACAATGGATGGATGGATGGACATTGGACAGCCATATATTGTTTTCGCGACTATTCACCCGTTATATCCACCACATGCAGTAAGGCGATTGGGTTGGTCGATTGCGACCCCACGGCATTTAGTGAAAGTTTGGATCGGTGCCTGCCTGTGAGGTCATCGACGCCATTTTTTGTCATTTTTCTCTTCACTCGCTCCATTGACGCTTCCAGATGATATTGAACAAGGTCCACGACCTCGCAGACAGTAGACACCGATCCAAACTTTCACAAAATACCGCGGGGTCGCCATCGACCAACCCAATCGCCTTACTGCATGTGGTGGATACTGAAAAGTTTCGGGTGGTCGCGAGCTGACCCTTCTGATTTTTAGTGTGAGACAGTCAAAGTCAAAATCAGTGTGAGAACGAGGGGTCAGCTCACGGTCGCCCAGTTAAATTTTCAGGGCAACCGGTGGATATGGAACATAAGCAACATGGGAAATGGGAAAAGTTCAAGGTTGCACAAATGGCCCCGGCTGTGACTTTCAGTGGGATGCTACAGACGTGAACTCCGAATATTCGGAGCCCTGGAACTATGCTTCAACATGAAAAATCACCGACTTCACTCACACCGAACTCGCTCCGTTTTTCCAACGTATGTGTGAACTGCCGAGTTTGTAACTCTCGGAGACGTGTGAACAATCGAGTTTAGCTCCGAATTCGGAGGCTTCACGGAGCCAAGTCGGAGTTCGGAGCACCACTCGTAGCGAAAAAGTTGGAAATTGCGCAGCAAATTTACGACGCGGCGCATGAACGTAGCATAATACAGAACGCACAGACGCTGGCGGATGTTTCAGATATTCAAAAGCGCACCAGAAAGTAAAACAAGATGTGCATTACGCAATCATGAGGAGAGAAGTCATCGCAAATGTGAAATAACAAGGCGAACAGCCGTCGTCTTTCCTTGTTGAAGGAACAGCAAGCAGCAGCTGGCGAACGCAACGCAACAAGCGAGCGCCGTCTCTCTTCTCTCACCCCGTCTGAACACAACGAGAAAGAAGGAGCGCGCGCGTTGTTGTGTGCGGCGTGTGGGCCCAGCAGCGGACGGGCGGGCAGTCTGTCCGCTGCGTGCCCACACGCCACAGGCCACACAACACACAGCATGAAACAACGCGCGCCTCCTTTCCTTCTCGTAGTGTTCAACTTTTCAGACGGGGAGAGAGAAGAGAGACAGAGACGGCGCTGTGAAAATTTCTGTGTTCGTTGTGTTTGCCAGCTTTTGCTTGCTTACCTACTGCTCCTTGAACAAGGAAAGACGACGGCTTTTCGCCTTGCTATTTCACATCTGCGATGACTTCTCTCCTCATGTTTATGCTTGCGTACATGCATTTGATTTGTTTTACTACTTTATTGTCATACACGACCATCTTGTTTTCTTCATACTGGTGCGCTATTGAATATCTGCAACATCCACCAGCGTCTGTCTGTGCATTCTCTATCTCCGAGGAGGCTCCGAATTCGGAGCCAAAGTCGGTTGTTCATGTTCACACGTCTCCGAAATACAAACTCGGATGTTTCATACGCACGGCTGTTTGGAAAAACAAAGCTATTTCGGTGCAAACTCGGAGATTTTACATGTTGAAGCATACTTAGTCAGGGCTCCGAATTCGGAGCGAATTCGGAGATCACGTCTGAAGCGCACCACTCACATAAAAATGCATGTACAGTACAGTACAGTATACAATAGTATGTTGGTGCCTTCACCAGGCGTCCGTCACGTCCGTCCGTCAAATCCGTAAAACGTATCTAGGAGTACACGGTTGTTTGCGGTGTGCCATGTACACCTAGATACGTCCGTTACGGATTTGACGGACGGACGTAACGGGCGTCTGGTGAACGCGCCATGTGTCGGTCGAGTGCACGCACGCGTACAGGGGGTAGGTAGCCGACAAACATCTGAAGCGCAAAATGCCAAATTCACCTCTTTGCCTACCACCTTCTGGCACCTCGTCATATCTACCATACAGTAATTTTGCGCCTCTGGCAGCTGAATTTTGGGGCGCAAATGGAAAACTGGGGCGGAAATACGCTTCAAGTTACCACGTACCTACCCCCCCCCCCCCCCCCTCCTCAGAGTACAGTACAGTAGTAATTCCTGCTACAGTACGTGTCGATTGCATGCATGCGTATGTCTCACGTAGATCTCCCTAACGATTCAGCCTTATTAGTACTTCCGTATTATAGTAGGTATCAAGCTGAAATTTTGTCCCCAGCAACCCAGAACACAAAGATTTCAAAAATACAGACAATTTACTTCCCATAAACAGCCTTGACGAGGTCAATAATAGTGGCAGGACTGATTTCAAATTGTTGAAAAACGTGGTCGCCAATTTGCAAGCTCGTAATTTCATCCCTATTTGACCTATGTGGCTCAAATTTTGCCACAACAAATGGTATATTCTTGGGTTTCTGGGGACAAAAGTTCAGCTTGATATCTACTGTAATACGGAAGTTGTAAGGCTGGATCATTAGGGAGGTCTACGTGAGACACCCTGTAGTACTTACCCTCCGACGAAGACGGAGCGCCACCACCATCGGTAGTCTTCGGCGGCCAGTTGGAAGTAGGTGAGAGCGACGGAGACGCAGGCGGTGACCGACAGCAGGATCACAAACACGATCAGCAGAATGCCGAACAGCGTGTAGCGCTCGTGACCCCACGCCGTCGCGAAGATGTAGTACAGCTCCACAGAGATCGCACTGCAACAGAACACAATGCACACACTCATATACCGTATTTACCGGTGCATAACCCCCCCCCCCCCCCATTCATAGGTATACAAAATTGCTCCAAAAAACTGGGGGTATGCAGAATTGCTCCAAAATAAGTGGGGGTACGCGTGGGGGTATGTTGATTTTATTTTGTGGGGGTGCGTTTGGGGTTATGTTCAAATTATCTCAAAATCTATTTAGGGGTACGCGTGGGGTTATGTTAGGGGGTGGGTGGGGGTGTGCTGAACATACCCCCAGCTGACCCCAGGCCGATGTCTGCAAAGCCCCATATAAGACCCTCTCATTTTTGCATAGCCCCTCCGGTAAATACGGTATCCACAAGACTTGAATTGGGTGACTTGAGGTCATCCAGGTGTGTAGTCAAATGGTAATGAGGCGCTCGCCTGGAACGCGAGAGGTCCAGAGTTCGACTCCCTGGCACATTTTCCTTCTCGACTAAATAGTAGTGTGGGGCAAACCCGGTCATATAGTACAAGGCCGCTCTATCTACGTGGGTGGTCGCGTTTACCTCACCAATAAAACCGGTCGGGTTTACCCCATGATACCCTTTTCCAATTACGTACTTATGTATGGTACGTTCAGCAAGAATTGTCTGTGGGCATCTGCCCGTGCTGCGCATTTTGCATTTACTCCCACAGAACAAAAACATGGAATGGAATGGAACAAACAACCCAGGGAAAATGTCAGGCATATACGTATATGCCCACTTATCGCTGCACGGTCAAATGCCCAAGAATAACACTCGCTGGTCGGATAAACGCCAGCGCTCGTACAGTATGTAAAATCAAGAATTCATAACAAATCTTGGTACAGTAGGGTGCTGTGGGGTAAACCCGGACACTGGGTAAACCGAAAACCTAAGCTTTTCTGACTTTGCCGCTTCAGCAAATGCTGACCCAAGTAGCTCATTTTAGAGAGGAGAGTTCAAGGAATCGATTGGTAGAATACTTGTCTCAATCGGTCGTATGGTTGCTGAGATATACTAGGTGTCCGGGTTTACCCCACACTACCCTGTCTAACCTTAGGGAAGCCGTCCAAATAGGTGGGAGGAATTCACCCTTTTTCGCCCCCTAGTTACCCTGAAATACGGTACCTGAATTCAGGTAAAAACCGTGAATTCATGGGCGAAAAAGAAAGTTTTAGGGAGCGAAAAAGGTGCCCTGAAATCAGGGTTCTGTAATGGACACCTCTCTTTGCCCGTCCCATTATGCAAGCAAACTCTCGCAGTGGAAGGAACCTGTCAAAAGTGATTTGTTGTTTGTGCACGGCCGTTCGCATATTGCTACAGTATGTACGTACGCATATT
Organism: Epsilonema sp. ZAB3_2; assembly: GCA_030247985.1. Lineage (NCBI taxonomy): Eukaryota > Metazoa > Nematoda > Chromadorea > Desmodorida > Epsilonematidae > Epsilonema > Epsilonema sp. ZAB3_2. The sequence continues at coordinate 29,843 of JASAMW010007204.1, forward strand.
TCTTGCATGGGGGCGAGGGAGAAGCGAGAGAAGAGGCTTGGCCTGCTGGGAACAAAAGCTGAGACGACGCGCAAGGCGCAATGTAAGGGAAGGGCGAAAACTTTTTATTGCTGGTCACTTCACTGGTCAGATAAGACCGAGAGAGGAGACGCGGCCTGTTCCCTTGCGTAATGAAAGGGAGGAAGGAAGGAACGAGCCAGAGTGAATTAGGGGGCGAAAAGCCATGAATTAGTGGTTGAGCTCATTTTCGCCCCTGAAATCAGGACACGAAGGATGATTTTTCGCCCCTGAAATAAGGTTGTTTCGTCCCTGAATTAGCCCTGAAAAAGCTTTTTAGGGGGCGAAAAAGGGTGAATTCCTCCCCCCTGTTTGGAAGGCTTCCCTTACCTGAACGGAAGAAATCCTCCGACCAGACCGAATGGCACAGCCGAGTGATACCAGGGCATCTCGGGTAACTCCCGCGGAATGTTGCGTGTGCGACAGGGCGCCTCGTATTTGCCGCCGAAATTCTTGCCCAAAATACCGCCCACAACCGTCAACGGATAGCCCACTGTAAGAAAATGAGCTATGGTATTATTCGCTACTTGCGCTTAGAAATTATGAGTGGTTGGTCGCGAGCTGACCCCTGTTTTTCCTTCAGTGCGTTATTGATCGGTGCTGGCGAGGTCACCGATCAAAAAACCGCACTGAAAAACAGAGGGGTCAGCTAGCGATCAAGTTCTTAGCACAAGTAGCGAATACGGACAAACCAGCAACATCGAGCGTATGTATGTACAGTAGTCAGTCTGTCTCATTTATGCAATATCTCCCAGGAGCCGTTCGTTTTGCTGGACCACAGTACATGTGTAGACCTCTACGTAATGCTGGACCTACACAGCGATCCACGCACTGTAGAAAGTACGGCGCACGCGTACGTAGAGTTGCGAAAGGAGAGGTCCACCCAATTAGCAACTGTCTACGCACGTGCCTTAGTTTGTACAAGTAGGTCCAGCATTACGCAGAGGTCTACAAATGTACTGTGGTCCAGCAAAACGAAAACTTCTCTGGGTCGTATCGTAGCTCAATTTTAGTCTCAGTACTCACCTAGCAGCCACACTAACAGCAGCAGTATGATGGTTGTGACGGGCAAGGCTTGCGTAGAATTGTACGCCCAAGATATCGAGTTCTCCACGCTCCAAATCAGGAATCCCGGAACTAAACCACACAGGGAAAAACAGACGACGGTCACACATAAGCGCAGCATTCCTTCCCCCGTACATTATTCGTTTACTTGCGCTAAGAATTATAGGTGGTCGCGAGATAACCTGTTTTTCAGTGCGTTTATTGATCGGTGTGAGGTGACCACACCAGCCTCGATCAAAAACGCGCTAAAAACAGAGGGGTTAGCACGGTTAGACGACCACCCCTAATTCCTAGCGCAAAGTAGAGAATAAATAGAGTACATGAACAAAAGGAAGAAATCTTGGCAAAAAGGGTACTATATGGGGTAAACCCGGCCATGGGGTGAACCCGGCCACCTAAGCTCCTTTGAACCTGCTGTTGCAGCAAATAATGAACCAGATCGCTCATTTGAAAGAGGAGAGTTCAAGGAATCGATTGATATCATACTTGTCTCAATCGATCCATCGGTTGCTGAGATATGCAGCCCTGAGCTTAGGTGGCCGGATTTTCCCATGGCCGGGTTTACCCCACAGTACCCTATATGAGGTGATCGTACGAGAGAAGAGGACTGAAGTCAAATTGATATTCCACACCCAGGAAGTACCGCCCAACTGCTTGTACGTCGTCGCACTCACATAGCCCGCCACACCTGAAATACAGTACGTTTCGGATGCACATTACATGGCCCGTTCAAATCAAACTCATAAGACCGCACATTTTTAGATTGTCAACTATAAGACCGCACATTTTTAGCTTATTCGCTACTTGCGCTAAGAAGAATTATCGGTAGACACGAGCTGATCCCTGTTTTCCAAAAGGGTTTTTGACCGGCGATACCGCCATCACCGACCAAAAATGATTGCGACCACCCATAAGTCATAGAGCAAATAGCGAATAGCGCTGTACGCATGTACACTCTTACAGGAAGTAAGCGCGTAAAGCAGGATGCATATGGCATTGATAAGGCCGTGTCGATGCACGTTGATCAGGTTCAATGATCCGATAATCAATACTGTCACAACGATGGTCAACAACTGACACCCCACTCCTGCAGAAAAGAAGTAAGTGCACGCGAAAATATACAGGATGAGGTACCGTACACAGACGTACCACAGGCACATGCCACATAGTGTGCAGAGTTGTGTAACGTGCTGCGTACCGCATGGCAATAAGCGTCCGAGGCCAGTAAGTGTACGTAAACTAGTTCTACGTATGTCAGGCGAGTTTAGCCATCTGTCCCAGGACCGGCACTTGGTAGTGTGCCAAAGGTATAAAGTCCACAGCTGTAACCGAGGGTAGCGGGTTCGATTCCCGTTCGGTCCTATTTCTCTCTCCCTTTCCGGGGCCCGGCTATCGCCATACGGAACGACGCAAGGCACAATAGTAAAATAGTTGGCACAACACACATACAATACGCGTGTAGTAGTTA
>JASAMW010007205.1:0-35590 GCA_030247985.1 Epsilonema sp. ZAB3_2
AAGCCTCAGCCTATGTCCATAGCTAAGCCTAAGCCTATGTCCATTGCAAAGCCTAAGCCTATGTCCATTGCTAAGCCTAAGCCTATGTCCATTGCTAAGCCTAAGCCTATGTCCATAGCTAAGCCTAAGCCTCTGTCCATTGCTAAGCCTAAGCCTATGTCCAAAGCTAAGCCTAAGCCTATGTCCATAGCTAAGCCTAAGCCTATGTCCATTGCTAAGCCTAAGCCTATGTCCATTGCTAAGCCTAAGCCTATGTGCATTGCTAAGCCTAAGCCTATGTCCATAGCTAAGCCTAAGCCTATGTCCATAGCTAAGCCTAAGCCTATGTCCATTGCTAAGCCTAAGCCTATGTCCATAGCTAAGCCTAAGCCTATGTGCATTGCTAAGCCTTAGCCTATGTCCATTGCTAAGCCTAAGCCTATGTCCATAGCAATGCCTAAGCCTATGTCCATTGCTAAGCCTAAGCCTATGTCCATTGCTAAGCCTAAGCCTATGTCCATAGCTAAGCCTAAGCCTATGTCCATAGCTAAGCCTAAGCCTATGTCCATTGCTAAGCCTAAGCCTATGTCCATAGCTAAGCCTATGTCCATAGCTAAGCCTATGTCCATAGCTAAGCCTATGTCCATAGCTAAGCCTAAGCCTATGTCCAAAGCTAAGCCTAAGCCTATGTCCATAGCAAAGCCTAAGCCTATGTCCATTGGTAAGCCTAAGCCTATGTCCATAGCTAAGCCTAAGCCTATGTCCATAGCTAAGCCTATGTCCATAGCTAAGCCTAAGTCTCTGTGCATTGCTAAACCTAAGCCTATGTCCATTGCTAAGCCTAAGCCTATGTCCATTGCTAAGCCTAAGCCTATGTCCATAGCTAAGCCTAAGCCTATGTCCATAGCTAAGCCTAAGCCTATGTCCATTGCTAAGCCTAAGCCTATGTCCATTGCTAAGCCTAAGCCTATGTCCATAGGTAAGCCTAAGCCTATGTCCATAGCTAAGCCTCAGCCTATGTCCATTGCTAAGCCTAAGCCTATGTCCATTGCTAAGCCTAAGCCTATGTCCATAGCTAAGCCTATGTCTATAGCTAAGCCTAAGCCTATGTGCATTGCTAAACCTAAGCCTCTGTCCATTGCTAAGCCTAAGCCTATGTCCAATTGCTAAGCCTAAGCCTATGTCCATAGCTAAGCCTAAGCCTATGTCATAGCTTAGCCTAAGCCTATGCCCATTGCTAAGCCTAAGCCTATGTCCATTGCTAAGCCTAAGCCTATGTCCATAGCTAAGCCTAAGCCTATGTGCATTGCTAAACCTAAGCCTATGTCCATTGCTAAGCCTAAGCCTATGTCCATAGCTAAGCCTAAGCCTATGTCATAGCTAAGCCTAAGCCTATGCCCATTGCTAAGCCTATGTCCATAGCTAAGCCTAAGCCTATGTCCATAGCTAAGCCTAAGCCTATGTCCATAGCTAAGCCTAAGCCTATGTGCATCGCTAAACCTAAGCCTATGTCCATTGCTAAGCCTAAGCCTATGTCCATTGCTAAGCCTAAGCCTATGTCCATAGCTAAGCCTAAGCCTATGTCCATAGCTAAGCCTAAGCCTATGTCCATTGCTAAGCCTAAGCCTATGTGCATTGCTAAGCCTAAGCCTATGTCCATTGCTAAGCCTAAGCCTATGTCCATTGCTAAGCCTAAGCCTATGTCCATTGCTAAGCCTAAGCCTATGTCCATAGCTAAGCCTAAGCCTATGTGCATTGCTAAGCCTAAGCCTATGTGCATTGCTAAGCCTAAGCCTATGTCCATTGCTAAGCCTAAGCCTATGTCCATAGCTAAGCCTAAGCCTATGTCCATTGCTAAGCCTAAGCCTATGTCCATAGCTAAGCCTAAGCCTATGTCCATAGCTAAGCCTAAGCCTATGTTCAAAGCTAAGCCTAAGCCTATGTCCATAGCTAAGCCTAAGCCTACTGTAATGATTCGTGTATAACCCCATGGGGGTGTCAAAAAATTGGTGGCCAATTTGGGGGGGGGGTTATATATGAGAGGGGGTTATACACGAAGGGGGATTATACACGAGTGCATTTATCAAAAGTGGGGTTTAGAGCCTAATATTTTTTTCGCCTTAGTAATTTAGGCTTGTTTGTACTCTTCATGACATGGCAGATGCTTCAAAATTGCCTGACAAGGCAATTACAGCTTCTGTTTTAGCTAGAAAACGCTAAAAAACACCTCTCCATGCTAGCAAAACCTTCATTTTCTACCGATTTTTGCATGCTTCGTGTATAACCCCCCTGGGGTTATACACGAGTGCAATTGACGTTAGTCGCCGATTTGGGGGGTTATATACGAGGGGGGGTTATACACGAAGGGGGGTTATACACGAGTCATTACAGTATTTCCATAGCTAAGCCTAAGCCTATGTCCATTGCTAAGCCTAAGCCTATGTCCATAGCTAAGCCTAAGCCTATGTCCAAAGCTAAGCCTAAGCCTATGTCCATAGCTAAGCCTAAGCCTATGTCCATAGCTAAGCCTAAGCCTATGTCCATTGCTAAGCCTAAGCCTATGTCCATTGCTAAGCCTAAGCCTATGTTCATAGCTAAGCCTAAGCCTAGTCCATAGCTAAGCCTAAGCCTATGTCCATTGCTAAGCCTAAGCCTATGTCCATAGCTAAGCCTAAGCCTATGTCCATAGCTAAGCCTAAGCCTATATCCATTGCTAAGCCTAAGCCTATGTCCATAGCTAAACCTAAGCCTATGTCCATTGCTAAGCCTAAGCCTATGTGCATTGCTAAGCCTCTGTCCATAGCTAAGCCTAAGCCTATGTCCATTGCTAAGCCTAAGCCTATGTGCATTGCTAAGCCTAAGCCTATGTCCATTGCTAAGCCTAAGCCTATGTCCATTGCTAAGCCTAAGCCTATGTCCATTGCTAAGCCTAAGCCTATGTCCATAGCTAAGCCTAAGCCTATGTGCATTGCTAAGCCTAAGCCTATGTGCATTGCTAAGCCTAAGCCTCTGTCCATTGCTAAGCCTAAGCCTATGTCCATTGCTAAGCCTAAGCCTATGTCCAAAGCTAAGCCTAAGCCTATGTCCATAGCTAAGCCTAAGCCTATGTCCATTGCTAAGCCTAAGCCTATGTCCATTGCTAAGCCTAAGCCTATGTCCATTGCTAAGCCTAAGCCTATGTGCATTGCTAAGCCTAAGCCTATGTCCATAGCTAAGCCTAAGCCTATGTCCATTGCGAAGCCTAAGCCTATGTCCATTGCTAAGCCTAAGCCTATGTCTATTGCTAAGCCTAAGCCTATGTCCATAGCTAAGCCTATGTCCATAGCTAAGCCTAAGTCTCTGTGCATTGCTAAACCTAAGCCTATGTCCATTGCTAAGCCTAAGCCTATGTCCATTGCTAAGCCTAAGCCTATGTCCATAGCTAAGCCAAAGCCTATGTCCATAGCTAAGCCTAAGCCTATGTCCATTGCTAAGCCTAAGCCTATGTCCATTGCTAAGCCTAAGCCTATGTCCATAGGTAAGCCTAAGCCTATGTCCATAGCTAAGCCTCAGCCTATGTCCATTGCTAAGCCTAAGCCTATGTCCATTGCTAAGCCTAAGCCTATGTCCATAGCTAAGCCTAAGCCTATATCCATTGCTAAGCCTAAGCCTATGTCCATAGCTAAACCTAAGCCTATGTCCATTGCTAAGCCTAAGCCTATGTGCATTGCTAAGCCTCTGTCCATAGCTAAGCCTAAGCCTATGTCCATAGGTAAGCCTAAGCCTATGTCCATAGCTAAGCCTCAGCCTATGTCCATTGCTAAGCCTAAGCCTATGTCCATTGCTAAGCCTAAGCCTATGTCCATAGCTAAGCCTAAGCCTATATCCATTGCTAAGCCTAAGCCTATGTCCATAGCTAAACCTAAGCCTATGTCCATTGCTAAGCCTAAGCCTATGTGCATTGCTAAGCCTCTGTCCATAGCTAAGCCTAAGCCTATGTCCATTGCTAAGCCTAAGCCTATGTGCATTGCTAAGCCTAAGCCTATGTCCATTGCTAAGCCTAAGCCTATGTCCATAGCTAAGCCTAAGCCTATGTCCATTGCTAAGCCTAAGCCTATGTCCATAGCTAAGCCAAAGCCTATGTCCATAGCTAAGCCTAAGCCTATGTCCATTGCTAAGCCTAAGCCTATGTCCATTGCTAAGCCTAAGCCTATGTCCATAGGTAAGCCTAAGCCTATGTCCATAGCTAAGCCTCAGCCTATGTCCATTGCTAAGCCTAAGCCTATGTCCATTGCTAAGCCTAAGCCTATGTCCATAGCTAAGCCTAAGCCTATATCCATTGCTAAGCCTAAGCCTATGTCCATAGCTAAACCTAAGCCTATGTCCATTGCTAAGCCTAAGCCTATGTGCATTGCTAAGCCTCTGTCCATAGCTAAGCCTAAGCCTATGTCCATTGCTAAGCCTAAGCCTATGTGCATTGCTAAGCCTAAGCCTATGTCCATTGCTAAGCCTAAGCCTATGTCCATTGCTAAGCCTAAGCCTATGTCCATTGCTAAGCCTAAGCCTATGTCCATAGCTAAGCCTAAGCCTATGTGCATTGCTAAGCCTAAGCCTATGTGCATTGCTAAGCCTAAGCCTCTGTCCATTGCTAAGCCTAAGCCTATGTCCATTGCTAAGCCTAAGCCTATGTCCAAAGCTAAGCCTAAGCCTATGTCCATAGCTAAGCCTAAGCCTATGTCCATTGCTAAGCCTAAGCCTATGTCCATTGCTAAGCCTAAGCCTATGTCCATTGCTAAGCCTAAGCCTATGTGCATTGCTAAGCCTAAGCCTATGTCCATAGCTAAGCCTAAGCCTATGTCCATTGCGAAGCCTAAGCCTATGTCCATTGCTAAGCCTAAGCCTATGTCTATTGCTAAGCCTAAGCCTATGTCCATAGCTAAGCCTATGTCCATAGCTAAGCCTAAGTCTCTGTGCATTGCTAAACCTAAGCCTATGTCCATTGCTAAGCCTAAGCCTATGTCCATTGCTAAGCCTAAGCCTATGTCCATAGCTAAGCCAAAGCCTATGTCCATAGCTAAGCCTAAGCCTATGTCCATTGCTAAGCCTAAGCCTATGTCCATTGCTAAGCCTAAGCCTATGTCCATAGGTAAGCCTAAGCCTATGTCCATAGCTAAGCCTCAGCCTATGTCCATTGCTAAGCCTAAGCCTATGTCCATTGCTAAGCCTAAGCCTATGTCCATAGCTAAGCCTATGTCTATAGCTAAGCCTAAGCCTATGTGCATTGCTAAACCTAAGCCTCTGTCCATTGCTAAGCCTAAGCCTATGTCCAATTGCTAAGCCTAAGCCTATGTCCATAGCTAAGCCTAAGCCTATGTCATAGCTAAGCCTAAGCCTATGCCCATTGCTAAGCCTATGTGCATTGCTAAGCCTAAGCCTATGTCCATTGCTAAGCCTAAGCCTATGTCCATAGCTAAGCCTAAGCCAATGTGCATTGCTAAACCTAAGCCTATGTCCATTGCTAAGCCTAAGCCTATGTCCATTGCTAAGCCTAAGCCTATGTCCATAGCTAAGCCTAAGCCTATGTCATAGCTAAGCCTAAGCCTATGCCCATTGCTAAGCCTATGTCCATAGCTAAGCCTAAGCCTATGTCCATAGCTAAGCGTAAGCCTATGTCCATAGCTAAGCCTAAGCCTATGTGCATCGCTAAACCTAAGCCTATGTCCATTGCTAAGCCTAAGCCTATGTCCATTGCTAAGCCTAAGCCTATGCCCATAGCTAAGCCTAAGCCTATGTCATAGCTAAGCCTAAGCCTATGCCCATTGCTAAGCCTATGTCCATAGCTAAGCCTAAGCCTATGTCCATAGCTAAGCGTAAGCCTATGTCCATAGCTAAGCCTAAGCCTATGTCCATAGCTAAGCCTAAGCCTATGTCCATAGCTAAGCCTAAGCCTATTTGCATCGCTAAACCTAAGCCTATGTCCATTGCTAAGCCTAAGCCTATGTCCATTGCTAAGCCTAAGCCTATGTCCATAGCTAAGCCTAAGCCTATGTCCATAGCTAAGCCTAAGCCTATGTCCATAGCTAAGCCTAAGCCTATGTCCAAAGCTAAGCCTAAGCCTATGTCCATAGCTAAGCCTAAGCCTATGTCCATAGCTAAGCCTAGCTAAGCCTAGCTAAGCCTATGTCCCTTGCTAAGCCTAAGCCTATGTCCATTGCTAAGCCTAAGCCTATGTCCATTGCTAAAGCCTAAGCCTATGTCCATAGCTAAGCCTATGTCCATAGCTAAGCCTAAGCCTATGTGCATTGCTAAACCTAAGCCTATGTCCATTGCTAAGCCTAAGCCTATGTCGATTGCAAAGCCTAAGCCTATGTCCATTGCTAAGCCTAAGCCTATGTCCATAGCTAAACCTAAGCCTATGTCCATTGCTAAGCCTAAGCCTATGTCCATAGCTAAGCCTAAGCCATGTCCATTGCTAAGCCTAAGCCTATGTGCATTGCTAAGCCTAAGCCTATGTCCATAGCTAAGGCTAAGCCTATGTCCATTGCTAAGCATACTGTATGTACTGTACGTATATGCCTACTGCTCCAATTACAGTATAGGTATAGTACTGACGTCGACGCGTTTGGAAAAGCTGCGCCTGTATGACTGACAAACTATTCCTTCCTATGAGCACTTATCATTTTCCAACAAGGCATAGACATAGACACCATACCATACTCACATACACATACACAACTAACATACACATACGTACCATACACCCAGCTGATAAGACCGCGGTACTACCCGAGTCAAGCAATATGGCAACGAAAACGATTATTCTCATCCATCACCGCATGCTTTTACGTAGCTATCGATGACGCAATCAGGAAGCAATGCTGGCAATAATGCGGAATTGCGGTGCAAAGGAGGAAAAGCGAATAAAAAATCGAAGGAAATGTGGCAAAAACGGCTGGATGGACACTACTGTATTGAAGATTATTTTTCATGAATACTAATCTCGCTCGCTCTCGCATACATTACCAAACCCGATACCGTATGTATACAGACATTGTACTGTACAGAAAAGGAGTAGACTGAGAGCAAACTGTTAGAAAAGCGTTGGGAGATAAATAAATAATTTCTCATGAATAGCAGGAGGAAAGACAAGAGGATGAGATGAAAACGTTCGGCAAGCTTTGCTTATCAGAAAAGTCGAAAGTTCCTCAATTTCGTGGGGGCGAAATAAGGAATCATCTAGGGAACGAATGAGTTGGAGTTACAGGATGCAAGTAACTTGACCGTACTTGAACAGAAACTTTACATATTCTTTCCATAATCCATAAGCAGCCGCATCAAGCGAAAAGATTAGCCGTCTTAAAACGTCAGAAAAATAAAAGTCAGCTTTTCCGAGAATTAGCCCACATAGGGTGTAAGCTGCACAGTTTTCCATTAAGCAACCAGGAGCAAATTCGAAAATATTTTTCAGTTTTTTAGCATGACACTGTCACCAAGCAAGCATGTTGCGTGTTCTTGAAAAGCCAGACAAAAATACCGTATTGAAAGAAAGGCACTATGAGAGGAGAAGCGGAGAGTATTGAAGAGACGAAACACGCCAAAAGCGTGAGCAGCTGCTTTTACGCAATTACGCCTAGCTTAGCAGCTAAGATTGAGTTAAGACACGCAATAAAAAGCTAACCAGTACGTACGTACCTACACCCTACATACGTCAGTAATGCACATGCACGCAGCCCTGCTGTCTGTTCTATAGGGTAGCTGATTGTCTTTTTTCATGGCTATGTACCTACGTATGGAACTGACGTTCATTATTTATACATACGTAATGTATGTACATGTATGACATACGTGAATGTATTGTACATATGTACTGTACGTACGTACACCCTACTCTAAGTGTTCTTTCTAACTAATGAAAGCCACATCTTAAAGGTTATAAGCACATGAGGAAAAGCTTATCTGGGACATTATTCTTCAGTGTGCGTGCGAAGACTAGTCAATTTCAAAAGCACACCCTGCCTGGGTGTGATAGAAAGCGAAGCAAGAAGGTAAAAGCAATAAAAGCGCGTACAGCATCAAATCTTCAAATCCACCAGAACAACATACAAAACGAGCTACTGTACCCTAGAACAGACTTGTCGTTCATAGCCAACTTTTTTAATCAGTGATATTGCACCGTGAGTGATTATAGCTAAAGTGGCTTTCGTGTAGCTATTGCAACATTAATCCCTTGAGGACAAATTATTTCCGTAGAAAAGCTGCAGATGTGGAAAGAAAAATGTTTACTCAGGAATCTCCCCAAACCCCAATAAAAATCGCCTTGTGCGGTACAGGGATACACCGACACTACATACATACACACTACCACATGTACCGTACATACATACGTACACGTACTGCCATGCATGCTGCACTGCCATGCTACAGTATTGCCACACACACCTACATACCTAGTACGTCTACATTTGTATGTACCTACTCTACATACATTACATACATACCTACCTACATTATGTACTTACATGCATTTGCGTAGTAGGTATGTACCTACCTACATAATGTACCTACCTACCTACTGTATGTTGTACTGTACATGTGCATACTATCATTAGTCACCGTGTGAAGAAAGAGCCAACAAGAATGGCACACTCAATATGCATACTATGTACAATGACCCGGACTCTACACTACAAGATATCACACCTGCTGGAGTAGCCAGCTGCTATCGGTTCACTGGGTTTTTCACGTACGGATGCTTCACTACCGGCAATACTCTTCGCCATCACTTCTTTCCCATGTTTCCCGCCCTTCTGTTCCTGCATTGAAGAAGTACTGGTTCTGGAAATCTGCCAAGTTTTTTCGGTCGGCATTTGACTTCTCTCAGTCCGTAGTTGGCTTTTTTCGGTGGCCATTTGGCTTCTGTCTGTCTGTGTCTGACCTCTGTCAGTCGTCAGTTGGCTTCGCTCCGTGTGCAGTTGACTCCGATCAGTCATCAGAAAACTTCTGCTCTCAGTGGCCAGTTGGCTTCTCTGAGTCTTCATCTCACTCTTTCCCTTCCCAGGGGTATGCCCAGACCAAAATTGTTGGGGGCTGGCATTACCGTATTTTTGGGTGCATATCCTCATATCCCCCAGTGTATAACCCCCATTTGGATTTCTCGGGGCTATACACCCAAAAATACGGTACGTACGTACTTACATTGTATTATGTATTAGCAGCTGACTGGCACTCAATTCAGAACTTTGTACTTCAGTTCAAAATTTGTACCATATCCAATTTTGTACGTCGGCATACCCCCAGCTTCTCTGCTTCCTTTTTCCTCGCTCTTTCAGCCTTCTTTTTTAGGCTCCAACTCTTCAACGTATAGATCAGGCTTCCTTTCTTATTCTCCTCTGGCTCCGCTACCGGTAGTACCTCTGCCTCAACCTTTGCTAGGGCATCACTCTTCTGGTCCTCATCCATTGGTACCTCATCTTCTTTCACGCCAGCACGCCGCACCTCCACCTCACCCGTTTTTCCAGCCCATTTATTGCGTCTTTTGGGCAGACACACTCCGCAGATGAAGAGGCAGACTATTGTGACCACAAGAACGACAACCATGCCACTGATCCATGCAGCTGCAATGCCGATGAGAGCTGCTTGCGATAGGCCAGGGTCCGTACTCGTGTTCAGATTGAGAACTGGGGTTGTGGTCGGTGTTTCCAGAATTGGTGTTGTTGTTGTAGTGAAAGATGGCGAACCATTGGATAAACTTGAGGTGGTGGTTGTGCTATTCGTCTCCAGTGATTGCTCAAAAGTAGATGCAGTACTGTAAAGCTTCGTGTATAACCCCCCTTCGAATATAACCCCCCTCGTGTATAACCCCCTATTTGGTGACTAACGATTTTTATCCCCCCTCTAACCAAAATTTTTAAAACGCGTAAAACGCGCAAATAACGCAAAATAAAGCATGTTGGTGATGATTCGGCACATTTTGCTTGGTCTCGTGTATAACCCCCCTCGTGTATAACCCCCCTCGAATCGGCGACTAACGATTTTTATCCCCCCGGGGGTTATACACGAAGCTTTACAGTAGTGATGTTTGCTGATTCTCTAGTCGCTGTAGATGAAGTAGTGGCACTTGGGTCAGTTGGTGAAATGGAACCAGTTGCTGCTGGGTCAGTGGAAGACATTGTTGTCGAACGAAGCGTTGGAGATGAGGTGGCATCAACTGGTAAAAGCAGGACATGCAAGCAGGTGAGAAAAACGATGGTCAAGCAACCCAGTGGCTTCAAGCTGAGTTTCATCATCTTCCACTCTTTTCCACAGTTCCAGTGATGGACAGGAGCAGCTGAGTTGGCTCCAGCTCCCCTAGTAACTAGTAATCCATGGCGCGCGATCCTTCCTTTCAGTGGCTTTTCCATGGCAGATAAAAAACTTCAAACGACCGCACCCCACCAATAAAAAAGGAAGAATGGTACATACACATGTGTGCTCTAGTTGCTGTGGATCGACTAAACGAATTCATGCTTTTGGACTGATCAAGGCGGTTATGCACCAATGACGTATACCACGGTATGGAATGGAGAAATAAAAATATTTTATAGCCTACTGTCTATCATCTCTGCAACAGTTACGTACATACAAACGTAATGGCACCCCACATAAACAAGCAGAATTCTACAGGATATTACACTTTCTGAACCATGCCTGCTCGCTGGCCCTTTCAGACACAGCTTCTTCACTCTTCTCAGTCCTCGTCTTCTCTCCTTCCTTCTCTTCTCCAGTCGGTTCCATCACTTCCAGCTGTGCATCTTCATCCTTGGCGGCCTCCCAATAATCTGCTCTGTGATCCTGCATAGAAGTGTCATCCACCGAATAGCGCCCAGTTTTCTCAGTCTGCAATTGGCTTTTGTCAGTCTGACTCTGGCTTCTGTCTGTCACCATCTGACTCATCTCAGTTTTGACGCCCTCGCTGGTCGTTTTGCTTGTCTCTGCCTCTTCACTCTTCTCTTCCATAACATCCTCCTTTTTCTTTTTCACACTTGTCGTTCTACGGCCCAAACTCTTCATTGCCAACTTGCTCCTCTGTTTCGGCAGGCTTGGCTCCATCTGTACAACTGCTGCCTCAACTTTTTTCAAGACATCATCACTTTTCTGCTTTTCCCTCTGACCTTTAGCCACCACCGCAACTTCTTCCCCACTGCTACCAGGACGCCAGACATCCGCATCCACCGCACTCGTTTTTCCGGCCCATTTGTTGCGTTTCCTGGGCAGATACACTCCACAGATGAAGAGACAGGCTATGGTGAGTCCAAGAACAGCAATCATGCCACTTATCCATGCAGCTGCAATGCCAATGAGAGCCTCCTGGGATTCTCCAGGACCTGCGCTGATATTGACCTGGTCCACTACTGTAATGATTCGTGCATAGCCCCATCGTGTATAAAAATAACTTATGGTCTCACATGAATTACATAAAAAAATAGTACGTTGCCACCTTCGTAGTAGTTGGTGATATCTCGAAAATAACCCCCTAAAATCGCCGACTATTTTTTGACAACCCATGGGGATATACACGAATCATTACAGTATTGTGGTGGTTGTCTCCAGGCTTGGCAGTGTGTTGGTGGTGGTCATGAAAGTTGGCGAAACACTGGATGAGCTTGAGTTGCTAGTGATGTCTGCCTCAAGTGATTGCTGTAAAGCAGACGAAGTAGTGATGTTTGCTAATTCTCTTGTCGCTGGTGATGATAGCGTAGTGGCACTTGGGATAGTTGTTGGTAAACTGGAACCAGTTGCTACTGGGCCAGTGGAAGATGTTGCTGAGCTGAGTTCGTCAGTAATTGTGGTTGGCCCTGATGGAGATAAGGTGGCATCGACTGGTGAAAGCAAGACATGCAAGCACGTGAGAAAAACGATGGCCAAGTAACCCAGTGAGTTCAAGCTGAGTTTGAACATCTTCCACCCTTTTCCACGACTCCAGCGACTGATAGAAGTAGTTGGTGGCCCTGGCTTCACAGATACGTATACCTAGTCCTTTCCCACACTGGCTACTGGAAATCAAAGCCAAAAAGATACAAAACGACCGCACCACACTGGAACAAGAAGAAGAATGGCAGCAAGAAATGCATGCTTGACTTGACTTGACTTGATGCTCCAGTAGCTCCCTAAAAGAGCGTTATCAAGCACAGCACATGGCAAATAATGCTGTGGTATGATTGATCAAAATCGGTGGCTGATAGCGCGCCTTATCACACTGCTTCGCGGTTCATGTATTTCTTCCCGAAAGTTAAATGGCGCATGCATAGGCCTACTCTGATATTAGCAACTGATAAAGAAGACTGGATCAGTTGATCCAATCCACAGATATCACTGTGATAATCGTAATTTATGCAAGAAAACCAACAAAATGCAGCAATGCACACATCACCAACTCTTTCTATTACCAAAAATTTTTCGATACGATCATAATTCATGTTCGAACACTATGAAACCCTCAGCAACCATATCTATTATCAAGTTGTACGTACGTACATATGATCTGTGGTGAAAGTGATGCCACGCCAAGGTACCACGCTACACTGTACGCACGCACCTGTATGTATGTACGCAAGACTGACGCAACGTACATACATACATAGGGTATCTATTCCAGGCGACCGATAGCAAACGTGATAATGACATCAGAAGGAATATTATTGGCGCATATTCATTCATTCATTCATTCATTTCAAGGAGAGCGTGTAGGTGATCGAGAGCGAGATCGCCAATATCGAGATCCAGAGCGTGAAGGTGATCGAGATCGAGAGCGAGCAGATCGAGATTGGGAGCGAGCAAATCGAGATCGACCATGAGGCGACCAGTATCCAAGTCTCCGCGAAGCTCCGCCAACCGCGATTCTCCTGCCGACCGCATCCCACACATCTGCGTCGTGCTCTCCCTTCATCTGCTTCCACTCCGCCGAGCTCAAGACCGTCTTCTGATTCTCCGCCACCAGATTCAGCACCATCTCCTTCAGGATGGACAGACGATACAGAGAAGCCAGCTTCATCATCTGCGCACAGTTGGACAGCTCCAGCTGCTCGCACAGCTTCTCGTGACAGATATCCACCATATCTTGCAGCCCATACGCGTCTACCGCATCTGAAAAATAGGCAAAATGCAGTAGGTGCACGAGGTATTCTAATACAATGTATGTTTGTTTACCACCGTATGTACACATACAATACATATTTACCGAACCTACATACAGTGTACAGTACCTACTACGTATAGTACATAAAAATACCTCGAAGACAGCGTACATTCACCCTACTGTACCGTACATACATACAACTTTGGCACATAAGTACACCTATGTACCGGTACA
Organism: Epsilonema sp. ZAB3_2; assembly: GCA_030247985.1. Classification (NCBI taxonomy): domain Eukaryota; kingdom Metazoa; phylum Nematoda; class Chromadorea; order Desmodorida; family Epsilonematidae; genus Epsilonema; species Epsilonema sp. ZAB3_2. The sequence goes on from JASAMW010007205.1 coordinate 13,307, forward strand.
TACACCTAATGTTATGTATGTACCGGAACCTACATCGTTGCACATGGAGTGCAGTGTACAGTACATAACATTCACCCACATAGGCAAGTTGGCCCTGTTCTTCATTTCAGGGAGACGGACTTTTATACTCCTACCCAAAATGTCGCGGAGATCCAAGCGATTGAAGGAATCGGAAACTTGTCCTATGTAGATGAAGTGGACCACCTCCTCCATTACGTGAAAGTCCCGTGACACCTCTATCTCATTCTTTCTCGCCTCCCGACAACTGCCTTCGAACATGGTGGCGAAATACTGGCTCTGCTTCACTAGGACCAGCTGCAACAAAATATCGCTTTATCGTCCATGTTCATGTTACGCTGTATAAACGAAAGAGGCATTCACTAGACGACATCAGACGGGACAACTAACTCGTAACGAGCAAATCTGTATGTATGTTGTGTTGAAACAGAGGAACCACGAGTACGGTCGGACTGTACTCGCGTCTGCTAACCAGTCTACCCCACTCATCGGTTCTTATGTTTCAATGCGAAAGATCAATATGCTCGGTGCGAGTAAGTTGTCCTGTCTGCTGTCGTCTACTGGCAGCAAATCGCCCCAATTTATTGGGTTTACGAAACCAATCGATATCCAATTTTAGTGTCGGTTTTACGAAACCAATAAATGAGGGCGATAGTCTGCCAGTGACTGCCTCTTTCGTTTACTATACTATACTTCGTCCAACATTCTTCCCTATACAGGGGTTACATAATTTTGAATACGTACATACTGTACCTACATACTGTACTTTATGGCACCAGATGACCATGCGATCATTGGTGATGATTTTCACATCCAAAAGTCGAGCAGCGTCAGTTGCCGGGTGAGGAATGGGAAGGTAGCGGTACATCTTGTCACCCTCACGAGGACTCCATGGCGGCCTGCGTTCCTGAGGCTCACTCATCCAATCACGGGGCAATCGCTCATACATGACGTCATCATACAGCTCAGACATGCAGGAGCTGCGCTCTCGTTTGTTTATGAAACGAAGACCAAATCTGACGTTCTCCTTCTTTCCCTGCAAAGAGAGTATATGAATTAAAAAAGATCACGCTGCATCAAACGCACAGCACCAGCGTACAGGAACATTTTTGTTTGTCGTGAAAGGTCATTGGGTTATCACTTCTGGGACATCCACTAAGTGAACAATGGCCAGCCAAAGGACCACAGCAGATAAACCAGAATTTTAGCGCGCATGTAGGTACCTCAACAAGACTAAACCCCGATACCATGCAATACACAAAATACAATATTGGGCTTGGGGAAGAACAGCTGAATGGTCAAGAAAGGTTATCGTTTAAAAACCAAATAACTGGTGCAAATGATGACCCATTCACATTGGAAACATGCGCTCGGCGTGCCCCTGACTGGACATACGCAGCTAGGCATGGACAACCATGAATGCGCATTTCTTTCCAATGTGAATGGGCCTTGGCCTTGGACCAGTGATATTTATTTACCGCTTTCTATGCATTACGTCAGCTGCTCACTTCACGTCTACAATAATACTTTAATACCGTTTCTTCCTTCCACAGCTCTCGCCAGTCAAACAGTTCCGCCTTCAGCCGAATCTTGACGCCGAAATGAATGAAGCCATCTTGACGACTGACACTGCTGCACGTGCGATAGTCGAACTCCTTTTGGAGAAACCGCGAGCAGCCCCAGCTTGTTCCTCTCTTGAAGCGCTTTTTGTTCGCATCCAGCTCATACTCCATGACAATGTAGCCATCGGTTTCAACAAAGAGGCAGGCTTCACAACATTCAACTTCCTCTTTCAGCGAAGATGTGCAAAGCTCCAGGCAAATGCCGAGATAGTTCTTCTCCTCAGTTCCATTGGCTCTTGTCAAACCCTTAGGCTGAACATACAGCTGCCAGTCATAGCCAATGAGATTGTGAGCCGTCTTGAAAACAGGACTGTACACCTTGTGATTGAATCCAGGACAGGCGTTGAGCTTCTCAGGATCGCAACGCCAAACGAACCGAAGCTCCAGGTCAGGCATGGGCGCAGTTTCTTCATTGGAAGAACGCGACATCTTCTCGTATCAACTTTTTCAACTCTGGAGAGCTGAAATGAACACTGAAATGAATGCGAAGCTAAGGTACACTACAGCATTTCTGCTAGGGTAGCATAATGCACGTACTCTACTGATGACCCATTCACATCGGACAAAAGCGCTAGGCATACGATCTGCATGTCCATGGCTTGACAAAGACAAATGAATGCACAAATGGACAAGCATGAATGCGCTGGGCGTACGCCGACCGCTTATTCTTCCATTCCTCATGTGAATCGGCCATGAGTTGAGATGCAAACGCATGTGAGCAAGAGGTACTGATTGAGCAGCGCAGCATCAAAGCTGATACAACAGCAACAACAAAGGAAAGCCAGCAACACTTTCTTTACTGCAAGACATATTACGCAAACACACGGACATGCTACATAAACGCACAGTAGCTCAGAGTAGGCATGCACTAGAAAAACAAGAGTTCATGTGCAAATTACATTCTATATTCTTAAAACCGTACCTGTACGGTCGTGTACATAGGTACGCGTAAATTGCTTATGTATGTTACGTATGTACATAGTAAGTACGTACGTACAGTACTCATGCATTATCAAGAGTCAAAATCATCATCCAAACTCCAAACCCGTGTTCGATCGCAAAAGAGAAATCTTCAATGCGCCAGGAATTCATTCGATTTATTCATCCTCATCCTCATCACTACTGTCACTTTCTTCGCTTTTCTTTTCCACCACTCTCTTGCTCACCCCCATTCTCTTCTCCACAACCTCCCAGACCTTCTCATCATGCTCTCTCTTCATCTCCTTCCATTCTGTAGAGATCATCACCGTCTTCTGATTCTCGGCCACCATATTGAGCACCATCTCTTTGAGAATGTTGAGCTTGTACAGATCTGCCAGCTTCATTATCTTGGCGCAGTTGGACAGCTCCAACTCTTCGCACAACTTCTCGTGGCAGATATCCACCAAGGAATGCAGGCCATAGGCGTTAGCGGCATCTGAAAATGAGATGTCAAGTGTGCAACACCAAGGTCAGGTAGGACGTACGAATAGTATACAGTACGCATCTAGGGTATGTACAGTACCTACATACTGTACAGGTGTAATGTGCAAGCAGCATGACGAATCATACCAACAAGAGCACAGGTATCTTCTACACGCACCCAGTATGTCACGAAGATCGAGCCGATTGAACGCTGTCGAAGTGCGACCCTTGTAGACGTAGTGTAGGATTTCTCTCATCGTAGCGCAATCTCGTTGGACTGTCACCTCATTGCTCCGTGCCTCCTTACACTCCCGTCCAAACATAGTGGCGAAGTACGGGCAATTAGCTGTCAGCACAACCTGCAAACAGAAGAATACTCACACGAGGCACAAATGCACTGCCCAGTACACTAGCTGTACACTGTTAAGACATGTAAGCACAAGAGAAGCAGTTTGAAAAATTGGGCAGCCAGTGCGTGAGTCGAACACGCAGCGCAGAACGGTACGCCTCTCTAGCGCACGACCCCATCTACTGCACAGCTCAATTTCTCAAACTCCCACTTTTGTACTTGGTAATCGGACTTGTACACGCTCTTTTGTTGGCACGCACGGACGCGCGGCACTGTTGTCTGCCCGCGACAGAAACTTGTCGCTGGACGGCAGACTCATAATACCACCAGACGTTTGATGTTACCGTCAGGGCCCGGGTGGTTGTTGACCAAGTACAAAAGTGGGAGTTTGAGAAATTGAGCTGTGCAGTCAGATGGGGTCGTGCGCTAAGAGAGGCGTACCGTTCTGCGCTGCGTGTTCGACTCACGCACTGGCTGCCCAATTTTTCAAACTGCTTCTCTTGTGCTTACATGTCTTAACCCTCTTCCTAATCCGAAGTGCCCGCTTGTCCGTGGACATCCGGCGGACGGGGTTTGTTTTTCAAGAAAAAGTTGGCAAAACGTCAAGAAACAAGGCAAGAACGGAAGGCCTACACGTCAAAACTCGAAAATCTTCTCCTCGGCTCCATCAATGGCTGTTTCCTCTTGTCGGCATCGAAATCCAGTCCTTGAGCTTTCTCCGCTTCCTCTTCAGAATATATTGAAATAACAGAAAATAAAATACGACGAAATTTATCATTTATTTGCAGCCGTTAGCTCATTCGAGAAACCCTGCCCTCCATTTTGCCAAAAGTCACTGCTGCCTACCACGGAAGCCGACTTTTCCTCCTTGCGAATTACTTTTTTCTTCAGAAACAAACCCCGTCCACGGACGGGGCAAACCCCGTCCGCCGGGTGTCCACGGACAAGCGGGCACTGCGGATTAGGAAGGGGGTTAACACATACCCCGAGGAGCCGTCATTGTTGTCAACAACTCGTTCATGTTGTTGTTCGTTTTGTTGCCCGTTTTTGTATGGTTGTTGTCCGAACTGACAACAACCTTACAAAAACGGACAACAAAACGGACAACAAACGAACAACAAATGAACGAGTTGTTGACACAATGACGGCTCCTCGGGGTATGTGTTAATAGAGTACACCCGCGCTAAAGACTATTCCATTATGTCTTGCGTTTCTACTATCCACCATATGCAGTAAGGGAATTGGGTTGGTCGATGCTGACCCCGCGGCATTTAGTGAAAGTTTGGATCGGTGTCTGCGCGGTCGTCGACCTTGTTCAATCATCTGGGAGCTGAAAAGGAGCGAGTGAAAGGAGGAATTGACAACAAAATGAAGTCGACGGCCGCGCAGACACCGATCCAAACTTTCACTAAATGCCGCGGGGTCAGCATCGACCAACCCAATTCCCTTACTGCATATGTCTGGCCAATGGCAGTTGGCACTTGGACTCAAGGCCCCTTGCGTAAAATAGATTTACAAATGCGGATTTCTGTCCACGCTTCGTGTACTCCTATTTTGCAGAAGTACATGCAAACTACGCAACTCGCCTTGAGTCCAAGTGCCAACTGCTATTGGCCAGACTATAGCTGTACATACACAAGCTCCATAAAACGTAATTATTTACTGTACAACGTAACAGTGTACATAAAGTAGTGTACCTTGTGGTACCAGATGGCCATGTTGTCGCTGGTAATGATCTTGGCGTCCAGCACTTTCTGCGTATCCTGAGCAGGGCGCGGTATCACATTGTGTTCATAGGATTACGTGAGCAAAAAATACAGTGGCACACTCTAACAGCGAAACCTGTTCCTCACTCAGTGAGGTCTGAGGTCATACATACTTTATTACAATACTTACTCCTTTTCGATCGTGTACGTAGCTCAGTTGGTAGAGCACTCGAACAGTTGGCCAACCGCCCGCGGGTTCGAGTCCCCCCACCCCCAGGATAGTGGAAATTTCCCCCTTTGGCACATATGCGAATGCAGCACAATATTTTTGCATCGCGTAATCCTGCTGACACTGATCACAAAGTCGAGGTCGCTTTGACGATGTAGCACCCTCAGAATTCTTCCCCTCCTCCTCGCGATAACCATCGGGAAGTTTGACATCGGCGACTTGACTGTGCAAACGAGCGACCCAATCTGAACCTTTCGGTCGAGCACGCTAGAAAACAACAGCAACTATTTCCATCATTATAAAGAAAAATAGACAGGGATCACTAATGGGAATCAAACCCGCCACCCTCCGTGTCACCTCCTGGAGAAAGGGAATAATGCCCGCTGCCAGTCGCTTATCCACTTACCGTCTACCATATCCATCACCTACCTTCGTTTCCTTCAACAACTTTCTCCAGTCGAACAGCTCATCCTTCAGCTGAATTTTGATGCCGAAATGAATGAAACCATCACGACTGACCATGTCGCACTTCGTGTAGTCGCTTTCCAAACTCAAAAACTCAGGACTGCCGATACTGCTCCAGTGATCTTTTCCTGATGAGTCGTACGTGTGGGCGTTGCAGTCGATCTTCTTGATCACCTGGCCATTCTTCTCCACAAATTGACTCTTACTGCTCACAGTGACAACCGCCTTCTCCTGGAAACTATTGAGAAACAAGTAGAAGCCGAGATGCTTTCTGTACTCTTTGTTTCCACATCTTCCTCCTTTGGGATGAACAAAAAGCTTCCACTCATATCCAAAACCATTGTGAGTCGTCTTGAAAACAGGACCGTACACCCTGTCACCATATCCAGGACAGGAGTTGAGCTTTTCCGGGTCACACAGCCACATGTACTGGAATTCCAAGTCTGGCATCTTTCCATCTGTAGCCGACGCCATCTCTTATCAGTGCACAGTCGTCTCAGAAAACGTAACGCAGCCAATTTTTGATCTGCAAGAGAAATCAACAGAAAAAAGTGTGTCCTGCATGGATACAGGTTGGTCGAATAATGCACAAATACAACAGTTCTTGGGTAGGTTGCTGGATATGGCTGTATGCCATCACCATCACAATCACAAACTGCAACCAAACATGACCAGCAATGAAAACTTTTTATGAACGGTGTTCTACGAACGGTATGTATCTAATCTGACATATACGTACATACAGTACGTGCAAGACTTGCTGCTGTTGACCTAAGTACATATATACATACGTAACGTAAACAAATCAAACACATGTTCATTGTTTCATCATGTTGAGTCCACTCAATCTAATCTACTACTCTGAATTGTCATTGCCATCGTGATGTGTTTTTCTCTTGACCTGGAACAAATACGTTGACCTTGTTCACGCCCATCCTTTTATCCACCACCTGGAACACCATGACGTCGTACTCTCCTTTCATCTTCTTCCATTCAGCCGAGTTCATAACCGTATGCATATTCTCCACGATCATGTTGAGCACCATCTCTTTCAGTACGTGCAGCTTGTAAATATCTGCCAGCTTCATCATTTGTGGACAGTTGGACACTTCCAGCTGCTCACACAGCTTCTCATGACAGATGTCCACCAAAGAATGCAGGCCATAGCCGTTAGCAGCGTCTGAAAAATAATCCTATACCTATGTAAACCTGTACATACTGCACGTATGCACAGTACATACATACTGAGACGATACGTACAACACCATGGGCCATCATACAGTAAGTACTTTCCTATTGTAGGTACTGTGAAAGGGCTAACCCAGAATGTCACGAAGATCCAGCTGAGTGAAAGAAGGAGAGATGCGCGCCTTGTAGATGTAGTGCAGGATTTCTGTCATTGTGGCGCAGTCGCTCTTCACTTCCACCTCGTTGCTTCTCCCTTCCTTCAGCTCTTGTTCGAACATGGTCGCGAAATGCGCGCAGTTGCGAACAAGCACAACCTAAACACAGTGTGACTGAAAACATACTAGCACAGCACCACAAAAACTATTCGCTATTTGCGCTAAGAATTTTATGGGTGATCGTGACATGAGCTAATAATGAGAGCAAACAAAGGAGGCGGTAACTAGAGACAGAGTATTGGGGTATGGAGTGACCAGCAGCGCCTCTTGCCCAGCACACTTTATTGCTCATTGACCAACGAATGCGTTGATGAAGGGAAGGGAAGCCAGCTCAGCCACCAAGCCAGCTCAGCCACCAAGCCTACGTACATACATACTGTGTACATACATACATTCACGTACGTATGTGGGTACCTACTATGCGCCCATGCGCTTTCTTAGATGTTGTGGGAACGCAAATTACTAGTCGTTTTTTTTGGAAGAAGACTAGTGTTAGAGAGTGCCTCTGAAGAAAATGCACCTTTGGCACCTTTTTATGGTCCAGCAGCCGTTTTCCAAACATATTGAGACTTCCGCATTACGTTGCTGACCAGTTTAAAATTTAACCCCTCCTGTATGCTGAGATACGGCTGCTGGTAGGCCCAAATTGCCCCTTTTGTGCCAGCCATTATTTTCAAAAATTCTTAACATCATTCTACTCCATTTTCTTCGCTGATTTCGGTTTGGGGCATGCCCCTTCGAAATTGTGATAAATATGCCATGATATAGTCCAAAAAGAGGTAGTTTTGGCTAAATTGATCATTTTCGTCAATTTTTGTGGTGTATTTATCAAAATATCGAAGGGGCATGCCCCAAACCGAAATCAGCGAAGAAAATGGAGTAGAATGATGTTAAGAATTTGTGAAAAAAGTGGCTGGCACAAAAGGGGCAATTTGGGCCTACCAGCAGCCGTATCTCAGCATACAGGAGGGGTTTGTCACGCAAAAACGTGACATGCGTTCCAGTACAGTAAACCTCTTGCATGCATACGTACGTACGTACACTTTTATGCGCCGCTACCAGTTTATAGAGCTCTCACGGGTACCCGGACCCGGAACCCGGACCCGGGAAAACCCGGCTTTTTTTGCTACCCGGACCCGGACCCAGACCCGGAAAAATAGGCGAAAATCCGGGTCGGGTCTATGGTGTATAATTTCGCACAATTTTGGCTTTCTGCTCGATGTAGTTTGAGCATTTTCTGAAATTTTCTCAAGAATAGAGGATAGTTATTTTCGAATTTCGACATTCACACGAAATATCGAGCTATATTTTTCCAAATTTCCCACCTGAAGGTTATTTATTCTTTCAAACGAACATTGTTTGTTATATACAGTCTATTGCACAGTATGTACAGTATGTACGTAACGTACGTATAAGTACGTACAGTTCGTACTGTACCACATCGTATGGTGTACGTGTACGTAGGTACGTACACTAGCATGTACGTAACAGCAAATATTCCTACTACCCGACCCGGACCCGGAACCCGCGGGTACATGATTTCAAAACCCGGACCCGGACCCGGATCAATGCAAAATGCCTACCCGTGAGAGCTCTACCAGTTTATTCTAATTCGTATCGTACATACGGCGCATTGTCAGCGGTCAACCTTGTCTGTTGTCTCTTGTGACCTGTTTCTTATTCAGTAGTCGAGCACTTGTGCCTCGTTGTGCACCATTGTGTTTGCTGTGTCGGCTCACGCTTGTCTTTCTTCGTGCCTGTGCACTGTTTCTGTATTGTTACCTGTGATTGGAGCTTGCGGTGGCTTGCGTTTTCGAGTAAACCGCGGGGTGATTTTTGTGCCTGCGGGCTTTTCCACCTCGCTTCCTGTGGGAATTCCTGTGTAATTCTGCATCCTAGCCTACATCTACACCTACGTACGTCCAAACAGCCGTAATTAGCTACCATCTACCGCAAAACTCCGTCACAGGGTTAAATTTTAAAGTGGTCAGCAACGTAATGCGGAAGTCTCAATATGTTTGGAAAACGGCTGCTGGACCATAAAAAAAGGTGCCAAAGGTGCATTTTCTACAGAGGCACTCTCTAACACTAGTCTTATTCCAAAAAAAACGAACATTAGTGAGGATCTGATGGCCAGCGGGGCAGCCGGCCGGCGGGGCAATAAATCTTTTGCGCAACTGGCGAGAAGGGCGAAGACAGGAAAAGTTCCGTAAAAAACTAACGTGGCCCCAAGATGTGACGTTAATCTAGACTACCGTGAGCAGAGTCCCGTCACGGGACTTTATTTTCCAACCGCTCCCTATAGTAATAGTACGCGTCTGACCTTGTGACACCAGATGACCATGTGATCCTTGGTGATGATCTTCGCATCCAGCACCTTCCTTGTATCCTGAGCGGGTCGTGGGATGGCGTTGGCGCAATCAGCGGTGGCTACTAGACGGGGTTTTCTTCTTCTGTTCTTTCTTCTGAGGGATGGTTCTTCCTTCTGTTCCTCGTCTTCATCCTTCTCTTCTTTGCCGTAGCCATCCGGAAGCTCCACCTCGCTCACATCATCATACAACTCTGAGGCCCAGTCAGATCGCTCGGGAGCAGAGCGCTACAAAATATGGACGGATAGTTTGCATTTAGAAATCAGCGCCAACGTGCGATCGACGTAGGTTGCACACATAAACGACGAAAACGTCTCCAATCTGAATGCAGCATTAGGGTTCAAACACATTGGGAAAAATACGCCCGGCCACGCTTTGTATACATGCATGCCCGACGTGGGTTGTCCGTGCCTTCGTACAAAAATTAAGAGGTCCCATATGGGGCTATGCATAGGGGGGGGGGGGGGGTTATGCACCGGTAAATACGGTATGTCATAGCACACTTCAATAAAGCAATCAAACAAGGAGTCTGAACTTTCCTTCTGTTTACCTTTTTCAGTAACCTTCGCCAGTCAAACAGCTCATCTTTCAGGTGAATCTTGACGCCAAAGTGAATGAAGCCATCGCGACTGACCATGTCGCACTTCGAGTAATCGCTTTCCAAGCTCATAAACTCTGGATAGCCACTACTACCATCTTCTGTTGACGAGTCGTACAGAACGTAAGCGCTGTAGTCCTCTTTCTTGATCACCTGGCCATTCTTCTCCACAAATTGACTGTCCCTGCTCAATGTGACAACCGCCTTCTCCTGTAAACCATGAAGAAGCTTCAAGTAGAAGCCGAGATGCTTCCTGTACTCTTCGTCTTCACATGTGCCTCCTTTAGGCTTGATATACAGCTGCCATTCATATCCAATACCATGATGCGTCGTTTTGAAAACAGGACTGAACACACGGTGATCAAATCCTGGACAGGCGTTGAGCTTCTCAGGGTCACAAAGCCACATGTACTGAAATTCCAGATCTGGCATCTTTCCTTCCTTGCCCCTTTCTCCATCAGTAGCAGACGATGCCAGAGCCATTATCCTTGTTTAGATACCTCTGAAAACCACAAACCGCAGCAAGCCACACGTACCACACGACACAACGTTCAGTGCTGCCAACAAATAAGAATTCACATGGCTCTGAAACCATTTCGCGCAATGAAATGCAAATTCGTCCAAAATCATACAACGATTTTACTCTTGTGCATGCAAACGTTACGTAAAGTACACCCACATAAAAACGTGCACGCTACATACGCTTGCTATGTGCACAGCACAGCAGTACTACTGTTGCTACAAAACAAAGGGTACAGTTCGTTACATTACATAGGCACCAAAAGTAGACTAGGCAGGCCCATTACACAGAGGGCGCAAAAGCCAACTGGTTCAATCGCTCCAGAAAACCTCCACATCCATGCACACCACCAGCCATTTGTATTTGTCACACGTGGGCACTCTACTAACTCCCATCAGCCACTACCACCACTTTGTTCACCCCCATTCTCTTCTCCAAAACCTCAAAAACCTTCTCATCTTGTTCTCCCTTCATCTCCTTCCACTCCGCAGATCTCATCACCGTTTTCGGATTCTCTGCCACCATATTGAGAAGGAGTGGAAGGAGATGAAGGGAGAACAAGATGAGAAGGTTTTTGAGGTTTTGGAGAAGAGAATGGGGGTGAACAAAGTGGTGGTAGTGGCTGATGGGAGTTAGTAGAGTGCCCACGTGTGACAAATACAAATGGCTGGTGGGAGCTCAAACAGCTTCGCTATCAATTCTTCGTTCCCTCCAATCAGATGCAGCTCTCCAATGTTGCAAGCTTTCATCCAGAACGCACTGAGCGTATCTTCCGTGGCATTACTCCATCTATCGCCATTCCACAGCTGAATACCCTCTTCATCCGTCTTCCTGATCTTCATCTCTTTCACCTGGAGCCACGCAAACTGCTTGAATTTCCAGCTGACTCTCTCCAGTTGGATGGCATCCTTGGCTCCAGTGACTTGAACGAAAGAAATGATCTTTCCCAACAGTTCAGCTGGAAGATGATTTATAAGAACAGTTGATGGCTGAGTCTGATTCCCATCTTCATTCGACAGCTTCATCCTCTTGCAGGTCACTTGAGAACCATCTTCTCTTGCTTCCTTGGCTCCAGCAGCTGGTACGTGCTCGCCCAAGATTGCAGGAGGAAGATCGTTGACGGTGGCACAGCCAGTTGACAAATGAAGAGAATACTCACATGCCACCTGGCCATATTCTTCAGTTGTGGTTGTCTCCGTCATGTTCTGTTGTTTCTCGATCTTGGAAGCCATTATGGAGATGATTCAACTAAACAGAGAGCAGACAACAATGTCAAAAATACAGCAAAAACCATACCGTGCACTAATGCCAAACAAACAGTGCTATTCCATAAATATCAAGCAAAGAAAATTGTGACATTGGGACCTTCTCTGCCCATATCCAGTCACATCAACACTGGCAGCGATACGAAACAAAGCAACACCTTTTACTCAGAAACCAGAAAAACATGTATCGGTATGTATGTACATACACAACCCAACAGTACGTACGAACAGAACGCTCATTACACAGTTACAATAATAGTGCAGTGACAAAGAGCATGAGGCAGCAACAACATTTTAGTTTTGGCCTTTGAACAAAGACGCACGATTGAATCGCCTAACCACTGCTCGAAAGTTCCTTCCATAAACTGAGTCCAAATTTCCAAATCCAAGTTTCTTTTCTTTTTGCTGCGCCTCCACGTTTTGAAATTTTTATCCAGCTGCATTTATCATGGCGCGTTCACCAGACGTCCGTACGGGACGTATCTACATACATGAACCATGTACTCCTAGATCGTCCGACGTATTTAGGAGTTCACGATTTATGTATGTAGATACGTCGGACGTACGTCCGTACGGACGTCTGGTGAACGCGCCATCAATGTCTGTAACAAAGCGCCACAGGGTATATAAAATTACATAGTATATATGCAGAAAATGCAGCAAGGCAAAAAAGTGTTCATAATTTGGACTGCCCTTGTCGGTTCATACGACGTAAAATCAAGGGCAGCCATGAAATTTTTCACGGGGTGTAAAGTTTCTCATTCTGAACGCGGCCTGACACCTCAAAGTCAGCCAGTCGAGCAGTCCATCGAACTGGTATTCTTCAACGGTGGGCATTCTTCCCTCCGCACAATTTCGCCTTCCTCCGCCATCATCGCATCACTGGCACAGCACACTTGCATTTCCACTGCGAAAAGACAGCAGAATGTCTCCAGGCCTACATTCCTCCAACTGACCCATTCGATCCACCTCTGGCACCAGTCCAATTTCACGGCACACCACAGAGAGAACAGAAGCGAGACTTGGTTTCGGTATCTCACTATCATTTTTGCGGCTAGTGGAAGGATGGGGTAGAGCGACCACAAGCTTCCTATCGCCATCCATCAACTCGTAGGCTTCCAAAAAGCTTCTTGCCAGCGCAAAGAACGGTAATTCTTCATCTTGAACATAGAAGCAACGCTGAAGCTTGGGTAAACTACGCCAAAGTGATGCTGCCTGTTCACTACTACTGCGTTGCAAATAAGTTTCGCGCGTAACTGTAATCTCTTCAACCATTGGCAACGGCGAATTGATTGTGGCAAAAGTGGCAACCAGAGGCTCCAAGCATGGTCGATCACCAAGAATGAGCTTGAGAGAAGGCATGGCCTTTCCCAAAGCTGATGCTGCTTCATCTTCTTCAGGAGCTCAGCTGGAAGATGAGAGATGGTCAATGCAGTTTTTGTTCGCGTTTTACTGAGCATGCTTTCTTCTATTTCTGCCGACGTTCTTCTTCTTCTTCTTGGCACGCTGGAAGCAAATGCTATCACTGACCAACTGCAAACAAAACAGCGCAAAAACTTCATAATATTGTACGGAATGTACATATGTACTGCAGTACAAGTGCATCATCATGCAATATTACCGATAATGAAAGAAACTACCTGGGGGGGAAGAATCGCATCCCATAGCTCAACGAAAGCCAGAGAAAAGCACACAAAATGGTTTATGGTTCCTTATCAATCAAGACCAGCGCAAAGAAGAGAACACGGTTTCAAGCTCCTGAATAATGCACATGTACGTATTATATCATGTATGTATGTTGGGATTGCTACTGTTTGCTCGTTTGTATCGACATACTGTACACTGGTACGACGTACTGACTGCTACTTCGCCATCAACATAAACACACGTACATAGGTACGAACTACTGTTGTACTGTAATGTATTGTACATGTAGCTTCAATGGCGAAAGATGACGGATGCGTTGCCACTGGCATAAGACAGCACGATATTGTCATCACCATCCTGGCCGCCGCATTGATGACGCTGATCCAATCGATCGATTACAGGCACCAACCCCACCGCGTTTCGCATGACATCACATGCCGCTTCCTCCTCCTCAGGGTTCTTCTCATCGTCGAAGCGTAATCGACTGAATTGCATGCGTCGCTTGCCTCCTTCGCTGTCTTCGTACGAATCCAAGAAGCTGCGAACCATAACGCCAATATTGGGCAAACTTTGGGAAGAATTATAGCATACCAAGATGGAATTCCAATCGAACAGAAGAAGGTTGGGAAGAATGCGCCAGAAATTCATGCAGCTATCGCGACTCATTCCACCGAAGGTACGCTCAAAAGACAACGCCACAATCATGGGCAGAGGCGCGCCACTCGAAAGCGCAGCAGCAAGAGTTTCTAAGCTTCCCATTTCCCTACTCACAGTGAGTTTGAGTGAAGAAGCAGGACTCACAGCTGATGCTTCATTCTTGGCGCGCTGCAACTGCACCAAAGCGGCAGCGTAAACCGAAAAATCTTTATCACGCCATTTGAAAACTGACACGTCTACTTCCTTCACTTGCTTCATCGCAGCCAGTACATCACGATGTGTAATGTAGAGACGAGGCGCAATAAACTTTTCCAGATGACGCCCTCCTTCCAAATACTCCTTCATCAGCTTCCAACACTCCACGCTTTCGCTATCGCTCCAAAAGGCCTTTCTTATCTCTAAGCGACGCAGATTCTCTCCACATGCACAAAGAAAGCGCCATGTCGCCTGAGACGCCACAAGATCTCGGGCTACAACGTAGAAGCAGACCGTATCAATGTTTCTCGGCTCTTTCTTCATCGGCTTCAGCAGTCTTCGCATCAACGAATCCAATTCTACTTTGTTTCCGTCCAAGCTCTCCTGCTTCACTTGCACTTTTCGCAAGTTCCGTGACTTCGACCAAAAGGCACACAGTGCACCACCATCCATCCCTCTAGCCTCTTCGTATTTCGCTTTCTCAATACTTCCCGGTCCGTCGTGAATTCGGAATTTGCTGCTTTTCGCCATCAGCTTCATCTCTTGCACTCCAAGCCAAGCAAACGGTTTGAGGCGTCTGCACACTCGCTCCATTCTGCTCGCATCCTTGAAGCTGGTGATATGGGATGCTATTTTCTCCAGGACTTCAGCTGGAAGTTGAGAGATGGTGACTGTCTTCGAGCGCGTATGCCTAGCAACGCATTCACCCACTTCCGTCGACAACTTTCTTCTTTTGGCACGCATAGCGTTGGGGGATGCAGAAGCCATGGTTGACCAGCTAAAAACAAAGACCACGGACAGGGTAGGTAGTACATACACGACGCCATGGGTAGGTTGGAAAAATACAAAATAACGGCCAATTATGGCAAAGATACGACATACGCCCGGGATGTTTCACAACCCGTACAAGGCCACATTCACAAAATGTAATAGCAGATATCATGTCGAAACATTGTATTCAGCTGTGCGTCAATCAAGAACAAGAAACCAACCATTGTAGCCTACACGTATGTACGTGCATACATATCATACACATAGAGTAAAAATTCATAACAGTACCGCATCAGCATACACATACGCACGCGTAAAATTGTCATCGCATTGGTCAAACTTGTACGTACTGTAAAGTGGGTAGCTTCAACAGCGAAAGATGACGCTTGAGTTGCCACTGGAATAAGACAGCACAATATTGCCATCAGCATCTTTCCCACACTGATGGCACTGTGCCAATCGATCGAGTACAGGCACTAAACCAATCGCGTTTCGAATGGCATCAAATGCCGCTGCCTCTTCTTCAAACTTCATCCTCTTATCGAAGCGAAACTGGCAGAATTGCATGCATCGCTTCCACCCTTCGCTGTCCTCATACGCATCCAAGAAACTACGAACCATAACGCCAATACTGGGCAAAGTACTACTGAGTATAATGCGTGCATACAAGTAGATGTAGCTCCAATCCACCAGTAGAAGGTTGGGAAGAATGCGCCAGAAATCCATGCAGCTATCGCGAGTCATTTCATCACCGAACACAGGCTGGAAAGACAAAGCTACAATCATTGGCAGAGGCGCGCCACTCGAAAGCGCAGCAGCAAAAGTTACAAAGCTTCTGATCCCCATTCGGACACTGAGTTTGAGTGGAGAAGCAGGGCTCACAGCTGATGCTTCATCCTTGGCGCGTTGTAACTCCATCAGTGCAGCAGCAAACACCTGACAATCTTCATCGAAATCTCTGGACGTTGAAACAGTGAGTTCGTTCACCTTCTTCATCTCAAGCAGCACACCACGATGTGTAATAGAAAGAGCAGGCGCATGAAACGTTTCCAGATGACGCCCTCCTTCCAAATATTCCTTCATCAGCTTCCAACACTGGACGTTTTCTTCTCCTAAAAAGGGCACTGAGGACCTATTAATTCTCATTTCCAACTGATGCAAATTTTCACAGGCACGAAGAAAACGCCATGCAGCCTGAGATTCCCCAAGAAAATCCCGGGATGTAATGCAGAGAAAGACTGCAACGATGCTCCTCGGCTCCTTCTTCATCAGCTTCAGCAGCCTTCGCATCAACGAATCCAATTCGATCTTATTTCCCCATACGCTCTCCTGTTTCACTTGCAGTTTTCGCAAGTTCCGTGCCTTAGACCACAAAACAGACAGCACACCACTGTTCATTTTCCTCGCATTGCTGAAGCGCGCCTTCTCAATACTTTCCGGCCCCTCGTGAATTCGGACTATATTTCCCTTCGCCCTCAGCTTCATCTCTTGTACTCCCAGCCAAGCAAACGGTTTGAAGCGTCGGCACAGTCGCTCCAGTCTGCTCGCATCCTTGAAGCGGGTGATACGATATGCGATTTTCTCCAGAACTTCAGCTGGTAGTTCAGTGATGGTGAGTGACTTTGAAAGGGTACGCCTAGCCATGCTTCTTTCTTCTTCCGACGATAACTTTCTCCTTTTGACAGGCACAGCGGGGAATGCAGAAGCCATGACTGACCAAACTAAAACAAAGAGCAGGAAATAACAGGGTACATGGCGAACTATAACGCGCAATACGACAAAGAAACAATATGCCCGGGATATGACAACCCGTACCCGTCGTGTCAGCTCTTTAGGCCGTTCACAAAATGCAAAATTGCAGATGATGAAGAAAAACAGTATTATTATTATTCAGCTGAACATCAAACAAGAATAACAACCACAATGAACCGAAGGAATCCGAACAATCTGTAGCTCACACAAAGTACAACACATGTACATACTATGTTGTAACGCACACCAAGGACCACTAGAGCCTAGAGCCTACTACTCTAGTGGTTCTTGCGCACACAAACACGCATACACTAAAAGTGGCAAAACACAGCGGTTGCGTTTCCGCTGCTGTACGACAGCACAGCACAATATTATCACCTTCCTGGCCACATTGATGACGTTGTGCTAATCGATCGATAACAGGCACCAGACCCATCATCGCGTTTCGTATCTAATCGGACACCATTTCCTTTTCCTCCTGTGCAGCCTTTCTCATCCACATCAATCAGTCGAATGTTGAGCAGAACGCGCCATAAATGCATACCATTCGTCACATATCCACTCGTCGACATATACGTACATTTCACGCGAAAGCATAGGCCACTCCAGCATGGCCACAGCCATAGGCCAGCAGGGTTTCTCCCCGTTCCAGATTATTTTCCGCCAGCTGAGCGATTCGATCCACCATGGGTTTCTTCAGCCCAAATCGACCTCGCAACGCAGAAAGAAAAGAAACGGCTGCCCTTCTTGTCGCAGCGGGAGAGGCAAGTCTATCGAAAGCAATCACCTGTACCCTCAAGCCGTCCATCCCTTTGTACGCCTTCAAGAAGCTGACAGCCGCTGTGAGCCATTCTTTTGTCTGTGTGGGAAGCGCCATACGAAAGGCGAACAGCTGGAGATTGGGCAAAAGACGCCACACTTTCAGATACTGAGAGATTGATCCAACATCAGGAGAGCCTTTCGGAACATGAGTGAACCTTAGATGGGTGATCATTGGCAACGGAACGCCGATGGCAACAGTAGCTGTAAGGAACTCTGGTGAACCAACATTCAGCTGGAGAGAAGGCACTTCTTTTCCCACAGAAGAGCTTTTTGCCTGTTGCAGTTGAGCCAAGCCAGACACAACGGCGGTGTAATTAGACTTGTTCCAACCGTCACCTGCCCAAATTTGAAGCTTTTTCAGTTGAACCATTCCAGCCAGAAAGTCCCACGACTTCAGGCGACCAGAGGCGATCAGGCTGAGAGATTCGAGCATCTCGCATTTGGCCAAAGAGGCCAACACACCAGCATGGCCATTTGAGATTTCTCTCACACCGACTTCCAGAAGGGTGTGATGACAACTGAGCAGGAAACGCTCGGTGGATGGTGCAGCAAGCACACCATCACTGCCTATCAACCGAATACTTCTGATACGCCTCGGCTCCTTCTCCATGAGCTCCAGTAGTTTCCCCGTGATTGCCAAGTTCCCCACTTGCAGATCAAGCTTCTCCAGCTGCAGAGCTTTCATCCAGAAAGTAGGCAGAGCGTTCTCCGTCATGGAAATATTCCTGCTCCAACCACTGCCATTCCACAACTTGAAAGCAATTGCATCCACCACGTTGATCTTCATCTCTTTCACTTGGAGCCAAGCGAACTGTTTGAATGCTCTGTTCACTCTCTCCAGTTTTCTAGCCTCCTCTGCTCCAGCCAGTGGCACATAGGCAATGATATTTTTCAGCAGCTCAGTTGGAAGTTGAGTGATGTTGACGGCCTTTGAGCGCGCTCGACTGGCTACGCTTCCTTCCACTTCCGTGGTCAACTCTCTTGTTTGGACGGGCAAAACAACCTCCATATTGTCCTTCCTTCTTTGAATCTACGTATACCTGAAAATATACCACACCGCGCAATTTTCAAAATATACTACTGGTAAGTACATGCCAAGCTTGTGACAGTAATTTACGGAATCATCACTTTGCAACCATACAAAGATCAGCCATAGCAAGGAAGTACGAAACTTTTATCAGGCTTTCATTCACAAAGTATACCTATCAATGAACAGCATTTCAACCAACGATGGGAAAGTAAAATGGATGAAAGGACGCAAAAAACCGTGCTCTTTCCAGAACAATATAGTTTGCCCTATGCTGGTGACAAGACCGAACAAAGTTTTCCAAGCGGGGAGAGGGAAGAGTCGCCGTTCCTGTCATCACTAGGCGACATCAGACAGGCCAACTCATGCCGCGTTCACCAGACGTCCGTAAATCCGTCCGTCCGTAAATCCGTAAAGCGTATCTAGGAGTATATGGCACACCGCGAGCAACCGTGTACTCCTAGATACGTTTTTACGGACGTTACGGACGTCTGGTGAACGCGGCATTACTCGTACCAAGCATATCGATATGGTCGCTGCTACAGTACTGTACCGTTCAGAAAAAGATGCTCGGTACGAGTAGAAGTCCTCAAACAATTAGCCCGATTAGCAGATGCGAGTTCACAGTCGAAAGACAGATTAGATTTGCTCGGTACGAGTAAATTGCCCTGTCTGATGTCTCGCCTGCCTACAATACTGACACCAGGTTGATAGCTCTCGGTTCTCTCTCTATCAGCTCCAACAATCAAGTCGTCACCAATTCCATCTGCTCTTGGACTCCATTGCGATCTCCCCCCACTGATCTTCACATGCTCCAAACGTTGTGCTTTCGTCCAAAAAGATACCAGAGCCAGCAGGAAACGATCTTGCTCCGTTTTCTTGTACTTCTTCCACTGATCTCCAGCACTGATCGACAAGATTTCTTTCTCCTTCTTTTTCATACGGCTTACATCCAATGCCATCTCTCTCACTCCATGTCAAGCAAACAGTTTGAGGCGTCTGCACACATTCTCCAGTGTGCTGTAGCATCCATGAAGCTGGTGATGTGTGGTGATGCAATCTTCTCCAGCACTTCTACTGGAAGATGACAGATGGTGAGTGTTCGAGCGCGTTCGGCGGGCTCCGCATCCTCCTTTCGCGTCCACCAACAACTTCCTTCTCTGTATACGAGGCACACCTGACGCAGTCGCCATGTACGTATCTGAAGTCATCAATACTGCAGTGCTATCACAGCAAGTCAAATCGAAAGCAAGGGAGCAGAAAAGCGGAATACTAGTAAATGAATTCCGTCACATCACAACTGTACACGACACAATCTGTGTGAAACCTTTTATACAGCACTTTGAATTGCGACGTACATTGTGATCATATTATGCCAGCAGATTGAGGTATGCGCTGGACGTACGCCGGACGTACAATACACTTGGCGAGTCCATGGCTTGCCGTACAATGCAAAGGCATGGAGAGCCATTGACACGCTGTCGGAAGTACGCCAAGCGCATTCACCTCTATTCTATACCTAATGTAAGTAAATTAACCTTGAGGTTGATAATATATGTACGTACAAATGCCCATCAAATGGTACATCAACAAATAACAGAAAGCTAAGCATGCAGAAACATACCGTTGCACTTCCGCTTTGGTACGATAGAATGATCTTGTCATACACGCGTATTGACCTGGCTTGATTGGACGATCATTGGCACCAATCCAATCACATCTCGCAACGCTGTAGACAAATTGGGATTCACAAAATCCAGCTCTCTGAACTGCATGCGTCTTTCCCCACCTTCACAATTCTCATAGGCTTCGAGAAATGTGCGCGTCATGACACCAAGATGACGCAGATCCCACTGTTCCGTATAATTTTTCGTGGACAGAAGTTCTGTTGAGCTGCTATGATTGCAAGGAACAAGTCTGAAAGCGGCACGCATGCATGATAGTGCTTCACTTAAATCAGGAACAGAAGTATAATACTGTACTAGGAAAGTGGAAAGGGGGCATTGGCAACCCAAAAGAAGCAGTCAGGCCTGCCATACAAAGACACAATGTAGCGAACAAGAATTTATTTGCATACGACAAATGAATGGATTACAAACAAACGTTCTGCAAGCTGATCTCAATCTTCAATAGACCTACACGTACATGCATTGTCGTAACATAATCGTCGTCATTTCCCACACATCCCCGCTTCCCAACTTTATCCACCTCCTTCCTATCATGAAGAAGCTGTTCGTACATCAATTTTCTCTTCATCGCGATTAGCGTCAAAATTTCACTTGCAAGTAAAAACCAACCTGCGCGTTGCCACTCTGAAACTCCACCACCAAATCACCACCTTGAAGGCTATCCCGTTCCTCAATTCGATCCACCACTGGCACACGACCAACTTCACCTCGCAAGTCAAACGCAAGAGTGCAAAGATCATCAGGAATATGCAGTTCCATGTACAGCTTCGCTTCTTCTTTCAAACGCTTCCAAAAAGCAGCGCGCCATTGGGCCTAATTCCCCAGCTGGCTGACCACCGCTGGTGAAAAACCCAATACGGATGAGTTGCACATGGGGAAGAAGACGTGAAAAATTTCGAAGGGCAGGCCCGATTTGACTGATGGGCGGTGAAGAGTAAGTGCAGTGGTCGACGATTAGAAGCTGGCTGATATTGAGAGGGGACTGGCGCCAATAGAAGCCGCAGTTTCAAAGAAGTTTCTAAAAACGCCGCGTTACCACACACCCTCAGACGGAGTGGAGAAGACGGCTGGCTTCCCTCAGCCGCAGCTTCATCTTTCGCTTGCTGCAACTCAGCCAAACCCTTGAACAAAATCCCAAAATCGGCAGTGTCCTAATAATGCGCCAAACAGTTGAAGCGTTTCAGCCGGCTCTTTCCTGCGAAGAAACTGGACTCCTTCAAAAGCAAATAGCAAGGTAGGTAGAGCTCTTCCAGGCGGTCACAGCCGGCCAAGTAATTCGTCAGCAGTCGGCAGCACTGAGAACTATTGTAACTGTCGTCTTCCTCGTCCACATTAACGTGAAGGATATCAAAACTGCGTAAATGATCTTTGCATGAGTCGATGAACGGCCCTGCAGATGGGGCGACAAAAGGCCGGGTGAGGCTCAAGGCCAGACTCACTGAAGACAATTTTCACGATATCTCGTGGTTCCATCTCCATCAGCTCCAGTAGTTTGGCCATCAAAAGATCAGCACCTAGTCTGCGATACGCATTGTCTGCCGTACGCCCAATCTCGAGCAGCTGAAGATTGATAGCCTTGGTCCAATAAGCCGCAATTGACATCATGAAGCCGTCTTCGTCGTTTTTAATGGCCTTCCACTCGCTCCCATCACATATGCTGGGCTTCCTGATAGAACACTCCAGCTCTTTCACTCCAAGCCAAGCAAACTGCCTGAACGTCTGATTGACTCTCTCCATTCTGCTCGCATCTCTGGCTCCACTCACAGGAACGAAGGAG
>JASAMW010007206.1:0-20825 GCA_030247985.1 Epsilonema sp. ZAB3_2
CTTCAAATTCTGAAAAGGATAGGCTATGATTGCAGTTCTTTGCCTGTGTGCAATAGGTTAAATATTGGCCCGAAATTTTCACAAAATCGAGCCCATGATTTTTAAAATTCCTTCGCGAGAAAGTGGCGATTTGGCCGGACCATCATTTTTCTACTTTTCTGATTTTATCTCATGAATATATTTAATCAACCCTCCTGAGTTCGAAAATAAACTCAGTTTTTCAATTTGACCACGTTTAACCGGAGAAACGGGCTCATTTAGGCAGGGTGGTCATGGGAAAAACGGAAACCCGAGTTTCATGTAAAGTTGCGTACCACTGCTCAAGAGCTTTGGCCCAAGCAATGGAGCCGTGGTAACAGCGAAGACACTGTCAAATGCAGCTTGAAACGCTCTTTCTAATGGTGTACTCGGCGACCACTTAACCCTTACCGTTGGCGAGCTTTGACTGAAAATATGCTGAAGGAGCGAAACCACAGAAACAGGGCAAAGTTTTGAAAAGCGCTTGTAGCTTTCCCCCTAAGATATATCCCTAGAAGTGAGAAAGTTTCCCTTTCCGCCCATGATTGGCTTAAGTACTGACAAGAAATCCGGCCTGATCTACAAGATTTTTTATTTTTTGAAGGCGTTTTGAACTGCAATGTTGCGCAATCTGACCCTGTAGAACGGGCTGTAGAACAGCCCAAAATCCAGTAGAACACGAAATCCCGAGAAAACGAAATCCTGTAGAACGAAGCTCAAAGGTGCCGCCCTTTCAGTAGAAAAATGCGGAGGCGGAGACAGGCGGGGTGGAATCTGACCAATGAGAGCGCGCGGCGCGGCGCGGTGTGGTGAGGAGGGATGGGCAGCGATGGGAACGGAGAGAGAGGAACAGGCACGCGCTGCGCAGCGTAGTGTTGGACTGTGTGGCACTGTGTTTGGCAGCCGAGTTTCATCGGCCGTTCGCGCCACCTCATCCATTTCAACTCTTTATTTCATCATATTCGTTTTCATGCTTCGGTTGACCGGTTTACGAGCGAGCGAAGGACAATGGACAGGATAGCACGGACAGGACAAAGGGCAATTTAGGTAAGAAGCGAGTTTGCGATTTCTTTGTCATTTTGGAAAGTTTTTATTGCGAATTTTTTCCACTTCTGTATCATTAGACGTCTGTCATTTTTGAAAGTTTTTATTGCGCGCGCAGGAATTTGACATCGTTGCTGTGATGATCGTTGTAGCTTGTACTTGTGATGTTTTCGCGTTTTTTGCGTTATTGCTTTTTTAGGCGCTACCGATTTTGTCGCTCTGCCCTCGCCATGTCGACCTACTCGGCAATTACGACGCCTGAGAAATACAGGCGGAGCAACTCCCGGCCTCGCTCAACTGAGAAACCACGGGCTAAATCTGCATCTGAGAAAAAGGTATTGGCTGCGTTTGAAATTCCTCCTGCCCTCCGTGATTTCAAGCAACTCTGTTGGCTTCAAGTTAGTATTTTTTTCAAGGCCTGTCCGCATTGACCACCGGCGCAATCGGCGGCTTTTCACGGTTTGGCATTTTTCCTGCACCAAAAAGTTTGTCAAGCTTTTTTCGTTCGGAACAAAAATCTCCCTGCAAATTAGCGAATGAACTTTAGCGCTTGCCTGCCGGCCGAAATGCCGTGTGGCAAAATTCGGCGGTCTCTGCGTCAGCTCTGCGTCCGGAGTTACCAGTAAAATGTGCAGCTGATTACCAGTCAGCAGAAATCACGGAGGAATGGATTATGTGAATTTGGCGTGCCGCTTTTGTCTGTTTCTTTCTCATCGGTGCTTGTATTGTGGCCACTCACGCCAGCCAACACGGAGGCTATTTTACTCGTATGAAGCTCGTCGGTCTTGGGTGTGATTACTGAAACATGCGGTAGCAAACTGACCGAAGGCTGGATACGTGTAAGTTGGCCTACGTATTTGCTGGTCTAGCCTCAAACAACGGCGTTACATAGGTTGCCAACTGCCGATTGATGGCGCGTACACTAGACGTCCGTAAATCCTTACGTCCGTCCGTTCGTCAACCCATAATGCGTTCGTTCGTCCGGCCGTCAACCAATATGGCTGACGAACGAACGGACGTACGGATTTACGGACGTCTTGTGAACGCGCCATGACTGACTGTCCTTTTCGGCACTTTTCCGCCGCCAACGCAAATGAATGAATGAATTTCTTTTCCACCTGAAATGAATGCACGTAACTGTTGTTCTTTACACACTGTTGCGTATCCTACAGTAACCTGTACTTCATCGGTGTCGTTCCTTTACCGGTATCCATGTTTATATATGCCATAAGCCATTCATTCATTCATTCATGCCAGCAGTTTTCGACTTTTCCGCAAAGGGTTGGCAGCCCCTGTTCGGTGTTTGTGTTCCGCTTGAAATATTGTGTGTTGTTTGTTTAGTACGGCCGTTACAGCGTGGCCGCTGCCATTGTTTTTCGCCTACCTCATCTACGACAACTCATTTTGGCCAGAATAAAAGGAGAGCCGGTGGTAAGTTGGGCGTTCTGGGGTAAAAACGACCGTGGGATAATAATGCCACCTCAAGCTTCAGGGCTGCATATCTCAGCAACCAATGGACCGATTGAAACAAATAGGGATTGAAACAATAATGGAGCTCGAGTGGCCAGGTTTACCCCATTGGTTGCGATTACCCTTCCTAGGCCTCTCACCTGGTAGGAAAGTATCGCGCGCACAGTTGTGGGCGCTTACACTTTGCTGCTACATAGGGTATTATATATTTTGGTACTACGTAAGGGTTTTCCCAATGATTTTTCGTGGCCGGCCGGCCGGACAAAAACGTAAGTGGGCCGGACCAATCATCAGGAACAAAAATAGGCCGAAACCCTTCGCCTTCTTCGGGCCACCTGTCTGTTCTCTCACATCCCTGACAGCCCCTCCTTCCCGCTCCCCCGCTGACTCTAATCCTCTTTATGACCACTCAAGAGGGAGGAAACAAAGCTCGTCCGTTTCGTCCGATGTCTTGGGCTGGGACGAAAAAGTCCGGACCGGACGGCCTTTTTGGATCATTAGGAACACGCTAAATCCTTCGGCCGGCCGGCGGGTCCGGTCCATTTTCTTCATTTGGAAAACCCTTCGTGTGGGGTAAACCCGGACACCTACTATATCTCAGCAACCACAAGACCGATTGAGAGAAGTATTCTATCAATCGATGCCTTGAACTCTCCTCTTTCAAATGAGCTACCATATTCATCATTTGCTGAAGCGGCGACGTTCAGAGAAGCGTAGGTGTCCGGGTTTATCCCACAGTACCCTACGTAGCATATCCCCGGAGCCCTACATACCCAGTAACTAACTATACAACGGATAATACGCTTGTTTGCTTCAGGGGAAATTCACGCACGTTGATCCGCTTCCGGTACCACTCACCATGACGCAGAGGGAGAGGGCCTCGCAGGAGTTGTGCCACGCCATTAGTAACGATGACCTCACGCTGGTCCTAAACGCGCTGCAAGATGAAGGAGAACGGATCGCGCCCTGGAGAGGAGAGCCCTCGCCGCAGGTACTTTCCAATGCTTCCATATAAGGTTCTATGGGGTAAACCCGACCCGGTCATGGGGAAAATCCGGCCCCTTTATTTTAGGGCTGTAATCTTAAGTTGAAATGAACAGGTGGGCGGGTTTACCCCATACTACCCCACACATTGCTTACCTCACCCAAACCTCTGGCTTGTTCACGAGTTGCGCAAGTTGCACGAGTTGTTCACGAGTTGAGTTCTCTGGTATATTCGTGACCCAGCTAAGTTCACGAAGTGATCCCTCTCTGATTGACAGTAGTGCGCCACACACGCGGTGAGTAAACTCACGGGGATGAAGCATATGGCGGCCGGTGAGTTACCGGGAGTTTGACTACGTGTGAACACGTCAGAAAAATTTCGCTAGGAGCAAGTGAGAATGCTCTGCACGAAGAATAAAACTTGTTGCGGCTTGTTCAGTTATGTTGAATAATCGAAAAAAGTGTGTTCAACTCATTGTGAATTTACCGTGAGTTTCTCACCACGTTTATAGCGCACTAGTGACTTTCAGTGTAAGATGGTAGGCCAGCCTATGCAAATCCGCGCCTGTGCTTTTGGGTTCGAGTTGCGGGAGTCTGTCGTGTTGCGTGCGACACACAAGAGGCATTGGCTGCGGAATGATTTGTTCATATTTTACGGTAATCTACTAGCATTTAGTAGTAACATGTGTCATTTATGTACAGTGTGTGTAACCCAGTCTTAGTTGCACTATTGTGTCGCTCGTTGCATTATTGTCCTTTTTACTGCGCATTTTCACTAGAAGAGGACGTGCTGTGCGGGTGTCGTTACACGCCGCAACACAGCCGCCGCGGTGCGGCGAGCGCAGCGGGTGTCGTTTGGGAAAGAGTTGAGCGTCGAAACGAAAACGCTCCGATTATCCGGCGATGGTGTATCCAGCGTTTCTAATACCCTGTGTACGGTGGGATTTGTAACTGATCCTTTTATTCAGACGTGGGCCTGGGGGTGAGGGGGGTATGTTGAACGCACCCCCCACCCCTACCTCTCCATACCCCCACCCGTACCCCCAGGAAAAATGAAAAGCAACATACCCCCGGTACCCCCAGAAAAAAAACAGCACTACGTATCCCCACCGCGTAACCCCAAACTTGAAATCAGCAGTTTGTCTGCCAGGACACGTACCCCCACCCTTTTTTCCTCTGGCTTACATCCATGCTCAGACTTTTTGCATACTCCACAAAGTGCATGCATTGTCAAGAATTGTTGTTTGTAGTTGCACAATGTAGTGAGTAGTTTTATATAATGGTTTATCCCTATCATTCTAGACAAGTTCCTAAAGTATTCAACAGTGGAAATTCGATTCGAACACATACTTACACACCACTCTTATCAACCCACCACTGCATTTTGTATAAATATTACAAGGTGCACAATAAAAACTGTTGCACTGTGTGCAAAAAATAGTGCTCATTTTTTTTCTGGGGATAGATATAGACTTTGTGGGGTTATGTAGTACACCATTTACAGTTGGGGGTACGTAAATATGCTGGGGGTACGTGAGGTTTTTTTCTTGGGGGTACGTAAAAAATCTGGGGGTACGTGGCCAAAAAAATTTTTTTGGGTGGGGGTACGCAACGCCCCCCCCCCCCCCCCCCCCCCCCCACTTTTGACCTCCTGCATACCCCCACTGACAGACCCCCACCCTCAAAACCGTGCCCACGTCTGTTTATTGCCGGCCTGTGGCTCGCCTGCTTGTGTGGTGAGGGGAAGGGAGGGTGTGAGAAATCTAGGCAGAACATGGGATCAACAAATAAAAAGAAGCAGACGCAGAAAGAGAGACGCGTAAAAAACAGTGGGCGGGGGTGGACCCGAGCGAGAGACTGAGATATTTTGCCGGTTCTTTAGTTGATTTTTGGGGAGCCGGCCGGGTCGGACTAAACATAAGTGGTCCGGACCAAACAAGAGAAACGCAAATTGGCCGAAACCCTTCGCCTTTCTCTTGAGCAAAACGCACTAATCCTCAGCCGAGAGCCCAATGACAACGCGATGTGGATGGATGACAACAACTCGATGGGGAGGAAATAAAAGGGTGGGGCCAGCAGCATACATACTTACATGTTATAAGAATAGGGGCTAAACGTGAACCTCTCACCCAAAAACAATAAAGGGACCGATGGGACTGTAGAGTATGCATAGGAAAAGCATTGCATCAGTTAGGTAGTGATACTAACCTTTGCCGACTTTATAGCCGGTGGCTACGTATGTAGCGATTGCATTTGCATTGTGTCGTGTGTAAGTTGCGTGCTGGTTGTCGTGTGGCGTGTGCTGAGGCAATGCGGCTGGGGCAATGCGACGGGCATGCAAGTGTGTGCTGAGATATCAGCGAGCGTCTGCCGAGCGTTTTTGATCCTCGACTCCGGCCATACCGCGCCGGCGTGTTGCGGCTCCTAACGACACTCGCGCAGCTCGCCATTCTAGTAGTGACAATCCACACTTATGTTGAGCGGTGGCGTGGGATTTTGCTTTCTGTCTGCCTGTTATTTATGCATATTTGGTACAGTAGTCTGCACTTTCACGGCTTGGCTTTGCACACCTTTGTCGACTTCTGTTTCACTGCAACTTATATCCTTGTGATTTTACCGTGAGTGTCGCTGCAACTTGTATAGAGTAGTCTCTGTGACACTACCGCCGCTGTTCCTGTGGTTTCTGGTGTAGTATTATTCTGCTAATGCCTAGGTGGGAAGCAGACCATGGTGGCGCGGTGTGGAGGAAGAGAATCTATCTGGTGCAAAGGAGTCTGATTACTTTGTCTAAGTAGATAGAGCTCAAAGGAGCTGCGGCCAGTGGAGAACGGACTTACGTCCGCAACTCGTCCCTTACGGTTCCGACCGGTCAACTTACGGTTCCTTTTTCGCATTCGTCCTTGCGTTAACTTCAAACAGAGAAAAGAAAAGAACCAGCGGCAGGCAGACAACAACAGCAGGGTTCCTACCTATCGTCCGTGCCTCACTTTACGGCGGCGCGAAGTGACGTTGGTTGTCTGTAACTTACTGTAAACCCTCGTTTGTAGCCCCCCCTCGAATATAGCCCCCCTCGAATATAGCCCCCCCTAATCGGCTACTAACATCATTTGCCCTCGTATATAGCCCCCTATTGAGAAACGCGAAAAGCAACGGAAAACGTATGTTTTTGCGCTAAAAACAGCGTTTTGAGGGTGTTTTCATGCATAGGAGATCATTTACAGATCATTTGGAACAGTTCTGAACATTTTACCTGTGTCGCCTCTTCGACAGAAAATTTTTCATGACTAAAATTTCACAATTTTTCAGGCTAAAAGCTGCAGTTTTGATTAGAGGAGCTTGGAAACATGCAAAATAACCGCCAGAAATGAGTTCAGGAGGTCAAAAAACCTTACTTAGGGTGCAAATGTAAAATGCCCTCGTATATTGCCCCCCCTCGTGTATAGCCCCCCTCGTATATAGCCCCCCTAATCGGCGACTAACGTTTTGATAGCCCCAGGGGGCTATAAACGAGGGTTTACAGTATCCCCCTTTCCTCTCGCGTCTAATCGCTTGAGCGCGACGCCGCGCAAAGCGGGCGCGACTCTACCTGCGCCTGTCACATCCAGAATGAGGTACCTAGAGTAGCTGCGAGACAATAGAAGACGGGCGGGCGAATCGATAATGCGTTGGTCATCTCTGTTTGAGCACCCGTTGCCCAGCCCAAGGAGTGACCAGAGAAAATAAACGCCTCTCCTCCGTCTTCTATTTTCTCGAGGCTACTATACTGACTGGCTACTATTTGAGCATATGTTAAAAGGGTGGTACGTATTAGATGTTCACAGTGGGTGGTCTACAGTGATGTTTTGCGGAGCCGCGGAATGCGGGAATGTATTGCAGTCAGTAGGTACGGTATGTATGTATCTCTGCGTGTTGCATGTATGTGTGTACAATTATGTATGTAGTGTGCACTACGGAGCCAGCTTCGCGCTATTCCAGCCGTTGTATCTAGTATGGTGCTAACCTTGGCTGAGTGCTTTCGTGCTGCAGGATTGCCAAGTACAGTATGTACAAGTTATATTGTGTACGATCTCTGTTTGTTTCAGCTCCTGGAAAATGTGGTGCGCAGAGTCAACAGGGTGGCGAACGTTCTGCCTCACCCGAGCATGATTCCCCCTACTGGCAGGGTCACCGCATCTCATCCGTCCTCATCGACACCGTCAGTGCTGAGGCCCACTCCCAGCCTCCTTGCAGAAAACGTGCCGGCTGTTCAAAGGGTGGTAAAGAAAGAAGGAGGCTATCACTTCTTGAAGTTTAACCGATACTGAATATGCCTGCCTACTTTATTCATTTATGCGCATGCATGCGCATGGAAAAAAGGAGCTGGCAGGTATATTCAGTATCGGTTAAGGAGTAGGGTACTATGGGGCAAAACCGGCCATGGGAAAATCCGGCCAGCTAAGCTTCAGGGCTACTTATCTCAGCAACTTATAGACCGATTGAGACAAAGTAAGATATCATTCGATTTCTTGAACTCTCCTCTCAGAAACAGCAAGTTGAAAGAAGCTTAGGTGGCCGGGTTTACCCCACAGTACCCTACTTCGCTTGCGCAGTTGCGAAACATGCACGAATGTTTGCTGCGTAATGGCCAATTCACATATTTGAGACGTGTACACTCAGCGTGTCCGTGGCTCTGTGCATGGACAACCAGGAACCGTTGAGGGTGTGCCAAGCGGACGCATGCTGGGTGTACAGTATGCGTACAATTTGAACAGGCCATTAGCTATTTACGAGTTGCGGTAACGCGATTGGGTTGGTGATAGTGACCCCGCGGCATTTAGTGCAAGTTTGGATCGGTGTCTGCGGGGTCGTCGACGTAATTTGTTTTTCAATTTTATTTTCACCTCATTTCTTTTCCGCTCATACAGCTGATTGATGCCACATTCACCAGACGCCCGCAAATCCATACATCCGTCCGTCCGTCAACCTAACCCAAAACGTATGCGGGTTAACGAACGGACGTACGCGGATTTACAGACGTCTGGTGAACGCGGAATGAACAAGGTCGACCCCGCAGGCACCGATCGTCATGGACTAAATACGGCGGGGTCACTATCGACGAACCCAATTGTGAAAGTTTGGATTGGTGTCTGCGGGGTCGTCGACCTTGTTCAATCATCTGGGAGCGGAAAAGGAGCGAGTGAACAGAAGAACTGACAACAAAATGACGTCGACGACCCTGCAGGCACCGATCCAAACTTTCACTAAATGCCGCGGGGTCGCCATCGACCAACCCAATCGCCTTACTGCTTATGGTGGATACATAATTATGAACTTGGCGATCTTGGCAGCTCTTCACTCAATAATTGTAGTTGACTGAGGCCACTCAGTTTCCTTTCGCAAAAGCAGCGCAAGTGGCTAGCCAAGCGCCAGTCCATCGCATTGGCATTTGCGTCTTTTGTGATAGCCTTCATAGACTTTCTATGCCACCCTGTTCTTACCAGACCCATCCCGCGTACCAGCAACTGCCCACTGCGCCGAACGGCGGGGTTTCAGCGCTGCAGCAGCTTCAACAGCGACAGTACAGTGTTGCGCTAGCAGCTGCTGGCACTGCTCAACCGCTGCTTGGCTCAGCCTTCGCTCCCTCCCGCCTTTCTGCATTTGCTTCTATGGCGCTTCCACAATCTGCCTCACAGCCTCTATGCACCACTTCTCCAGCTCCGCTGCCTTCCATCAGTGGCCAGTCATCAGCTCCAACAAATCGCGGCGTACTGAATCAATCGTATCTCAAGGAGTACTTCGACCGAACGACGCCCCAAGTAAGCGACGAAGAAGCCAGAGCCATACTAAACGATCCTGAGGAACTGGAGTTTCTCATTCGTTTCTCTCTGGCAAAAAGTCCTGAATATCCTACCCTGTTCAAGGAACATGCGAGACGCTGGGAGGAACGGGAAGAAGAAGAGCGGGAAGAAAAACGGCAGATGCAGCAGCAGCAGCAGCAGCAGCAGATGCAGCAAGAGGAGCTGCAGCAGCACCTGCAGCAGCAGCAGCAGCAGCAGCAGCAGCAGCAGCAGCAGCAGCAGCAGCAGCAGCAGCAGATGCAGCAAGAGGAGCTGCAGCAGCACCTGCAGCAGCAGCAGCAGCAGCAGCAAGAGGAGCTGCAGCAGCAGCAGATGCAGCAAGAGGAGCTGCAGCAGCACCTGCAGCAGCAGCAGCAGCAGCAGCAGCAGCAGCAGCAGCAGCAAGAGGAGCTGCAGCAGCAGCAGCAGCAGCAAGAGGAGCTGCAGCAGCAGCAGATGCAGCAAGAGGAGCTGCAGCAGCAGATGCAGCCAGAGGAGCTGCAGCAGCAGATGCAGCCAGAGGAGCTGCAGCAGTACCTGCAGCAGCAACAGCAACAGCACCAGCAGCAGCAGCAGCAGCAAGAGGAGCAGCAGCAGCAGCAACAGCCGCCACCGCCGCCGCCGCCGCGCTCGCCGGTGGTTCTGCGTGGTGGCCGGTCAGTCGAAAACAAGACCAGAGCTTCCCGGAAACGCCCTTTCACCGATCGTGACACTGTAAGCATGCAACGCAGTTTTTTGTCTGGCCAAGAGTTGGCTTGGAATAGTCCTATTGTGTAGTTTGCATGTAGGGTACTGTGGGGTAAACCCGGCCTGTGTACTGTGGGGTAAAGTAGTACTGTGGGGTAAACTACACAATACGACTATTCCAACGGGTTTATCTTACATGTAGGTAGGGTACTGTGGGGTAAACCCGGCCACCTAGATCGCTTGAACTTACGTATGCTGTTTCAGCAATTAATGGACGAAGTAATGAGAGTTCAAGGCATCGAAGGGCATCCTTTTTGTCTCAATCAGTCTAATGCTGAGACATGCTGCCCTGAAGCTTAGATGGCTGAAATTTCCCATGGCCGGTTTCACCCCCTAGTACCCTACCTAATCCGGTAGAATACGAGTACTGTACGTAAAACATGACAGAAATCCACATTTCCCTTTTTGCTTTGCGCAACACGACTTTGGAGTATTAGTACATACACCGGGTAGGGTTTGAAACGGCCATGGAGTATGTATGCCCGGCCACCGCCCACTGCTTGTTGAGGTATGCAGCCTGAAGCTTGGGTGACCGGTTTTCCCACAGCCAGGGTGTACCATACCCCGAAAAGGCGTCAATTGTTGACAACAAGTCTCTCAACCGACGATGACAAACCAACAACAAGCGGACAACGCCCATGTATAACTCGTCAAACAAACTAAGAAGGAACGGACAACAACTGAGCTGCGTGTTGTCAACAATGACGCCTTTCTGGGAACAAGCACGGACGCTATTACCAAGAATGTATAATTCTTGTTTAGGGGAAGAATGGACGATTAGTGAAAGCGAAACAGAGCGTCTCTGGCAGAGATTCGCCCCAATATTGGGTTTTTGAAATATCCATTTGTTTTCGTAAAACCCAATATTACACTCTGGCCTCCATTCTTCCCCTAAGGAAGAATTATATATTTTTGCTATTACTGGATAGCTATGGAATTTATTGGAGCACTGTGCGTGGCATTTTTCTGCATTGAAGGAATCGACGAAGTCTGAAGGAAGAGCGAAGCGAGGCGGCGTGTCACGAACGGCGCTGACCAATCCAGCTGAGGACACACGTGATGTGCGAAAGCGGAACTCCGAATTGTGGGCTTGGGACGACGAAAATTTTGGAACAGACGAAGGTACAGTACAGTACATTCATTATGTGTGACGTGCCGCATTCCTATGGCGATAGTATGGTGCTGTGGGGTAAACCCGGTCTAGGCTCCTTTGAACTTGTTGTTTCAGCAAACGATGGGCCAAATACATATGTAGCTCATTTGAAAGAGGCAAGTTCAAGAAAGCGAGTGGTCCATTGGTTGCTGAGATATGTACCCATGAAAGATAGGTGGCCAGATATTCACATGGCTGGCATGGTCGATTCGGCACATCCGGCAAGTTTTCCTTCTCGACTTGTGTCACTCTGGTCGGCCCTGGTTGATTGAGAGGTGCCAAATAGGCCGGCTAGCTGTCTCATGATCAAAAGGGAAAATTGTCCGACTGAGGTCGGCCGGGAGCGTCCGGGAGTGTAGTCAGATGGTTAAGGCGCTCGCCTGAAACGCAAGAGGTCCAAGGTCCGATTCCCTGGCATATCCGGGAAGTTTTCCTTCTCGACTTTAGCCCTAAGCCAACGACTACTGTACTCTGTGTGCAACAACATTATTGTACATACTGTAGGCGAGTCTGACATGACACGAGAGATGAGCCCGGAAGACATAGATCCGCGCAACTGCCCCCATCTGAAGCACCGACGTTTCGATGAAGGCGAGATGTGTTACTTCTTCGACTGCGATGTACTGTGTGTTTTCGTGTGTGTCATCATCTCGGTGAGCTGCAAACAGGAATGAGAGCTATGTTTTGCAGGATGGGAAATATTGAGATGCGCGGAGAAAACTTTTTGATAAGTGGGACAAGGATTTCTCCAGCTCCAAAATTTTTCATCCTACAGCATGCCTGGAACAGTAAACAAACGTGACGGCTACATATCTATACCCCTGACTCTTTAAAAGAAGGGAGATTTCCATTGTCGCGCATGACTCGAATGGACATTCCTTGCAATATTGAGATGTTACAAAGAGATTCTTGCACGACTTTGGAAATCTTGCTCCGCAGTCTTAGGATTGAAATTCATGAAACAACTGCCTGTTTGTTCAGTTCGAACAAATCACGGACGAAGATCTTGAGGATCAACGGCGCGCTGACAGGGAGACACCCGACCGCCTTTACCCCGCTAGGTACTCCGCGTGGAAGTACAAGGCGCATTTCGATAACCAGCCATCCGCATTTGATCACATCTTCTACAACCAGTGGCAGTTCCAGCCGTACGTGATGGGCCCGTACGCCGTTCCGAAGCTGAATCTGACCCCGCAGGAGTTCGAACGCCAGAGAAAAGTCTTGCACGATGCGCAGGTAATATCGGGAATGGAAGCACTGAGCGTGTAGGGGAGCTTCATAATGTAGGGTACTATGGGGAAAACCCGGCCATGGGGTAAACCTGGCCACCCGCGCTCTTTTTGAGCTTGCTGCTGCAGCAAACGATGAACCAAATATGTTGCTTGTTTGAAAGAGGAGATGGCAGGAAATCGATTCATCTCATAATCGGTCCATTGGTTGTTGAGATATGCTGCCTGAAACTATTTTACGTAGGTGGGCGGTTGATTATCGATTGATTATTGGTGATCGGTCATGTCAGATCAAAAATAGAACAGTTTCTTGCCTATTTTTTGGTGACACGCTTTAGAATGAGCCGTCGCGAACATTGTAGTAACGACATGGACTGAATGCATAGCATCAGTGCAGGCAGACGCCAGCTGAGAAATCTGATGTTTCATGTGTGTGTTTATGTGAGTGTATGGAGCCGTGCTGTACTGGTACATGCGAAATGATCTTGCCCAAGATCTCAAAAGGAAGATACAAGTTGTGATTTTTTGGCCGTTGCTCAAAACTTTGAGCAACCTCAAAATTCAATACGCAGTTGGCCGGATTTTCCCTTGGCCGGGCTTACCCACAGTACCCTATATCCCCCATTGTACGTATATCCCTAGTGTATTACCCCCATTGGCAAAACATACATAAATTTTGTCCTAAGTACAATCCCGCTGATTATCGATAGATTATTGGTGATCGGTCAGGTCAGATTAAAAATCGAACGGCTTCTGCCTCCTTTTGGGTGGCAGACAAGCGTTAGAATGAGCCGTCGCGATAAATTGTTGCTAAAAACGGGCTGAAGTGAAACTTCATTGCATCAGTACAGGCAGATGCAAACTGAGAAATCTGATGTTTCATGTGAGTGTTTTATGTGACTCTACGGACCAGTGTTTTATCGTGCTCTTCAAACCGAGCATAGTGCATCGTTCGTGCCTTTGGATTATGACCAATTTTATTTTTGAAAGTTGCTCAAAATGGGCAACCTAAAAATTCAGTGATCATTAGAGATGGGTGGAAGAATTTTCAAATGTTCAAATTCCCAGTCTCGGAAGTTTTAAGGCCTATTTGAGGCAAGCTGGGTTGGGCTGATGAGTGTTTTGCAGAGAAGGTGCGGCTCGTCACATTTGCCCCAATCCCCCTTCCCGCCTTCCCCCTATTTTTGTGTGACGCAGGGTACTATGGGTTAAACCCGGCCGTGGGGTAAACCGGGCCACCCACGCTTGCGGCTGCAGCAAACGATGAACCAAATAGGATACTGTGGGGTAAAGTTCAGTGATTATGTCAAGAGTCAGAGGATTGATATAGGTACATAAGTTATGTGTGTTTGTTTACTGATTTGTGTTTTGCAGAGAAGGGTGGGTGAGAAGGTCGTCCACGTCAACAACGACGTCTTTGTTCTGGAGTACTGTGCCAACCACCTGGGCCTGTTGCGCGCTTATCACCGTCAGTTCCATCGGGTGGTGCTGGCCTTGCGCGACATCGACAAGGTGAAACCACCTCGCAAGCCGTCGTCGCCACGTGAAGCCGCCGGACTAACAGAAGCTGATTTCATCACTCATGAGGTTCAATTCAGATGGCCGGAGCCATGCAACATTCGTCAGATGATTGCTGGTAAGAATTGGAGTGGCATTGCGGTTATTTATTACGAAAGAAGGGGTGCTGTGAAGTACCCGGTCATGGGGCAAACCCGGCCGCCTAGCTCGGTTGGATGGAACTTATGGTGAAGCGGAAGACAGAAGACAGCGCTGACGGGTGTGTGGGAAGAGAATTCGCCCGGCGTAAAGAAGCCTTTGGCTGATCTCGTCTAAG
Organism: Epsilonema sp. ZAB3_2; assembly: GCA_030247985.1. Taxonomy (NCBI): domain Eukaryota; kingdom Metazoa; phylum Nematoda; class Chromadorea; order Desmodorida; family Epsilonematidae; genus Epsilonema; species Epsilonema sp. ZAB3_2. The sequence continues at coordinate 14,296 of JASAMW010007206.1, forward strand.
TGACGAAGCCCAAGGGGCCATACGTGTCTGGTCTATTGGCCATTGCTTCATCTGCGTCGACTGACACTCGTCACGGGTCTTTCACGAACGGCGTTACTATCACTGTTATTTTCATCTTCTCAAGCTCGTGTGCGTCAACAAGGATGTTTGGAACCACCAGCACCACTGTCAACCACCAGCACTGCCAGATTTGCGCTGGGGTCATTTGGAAGAAAAAGGGTACTGTGAAGTAAACGCGGCCACGGGGTAAACTGGCCAGCTAAGTTCCTTTGAACTTACTGTCTCAGCAATTGATAAACCAAAGTAGCTTATTTGAAAGAGAGTTCAAGGAATCGATTGATGTACCATTTGTATCCAACCTTTCCATTGGTTGCAGAAAAAGCAGCCCTGAAATTAGGTGGCCGGATTTTCCATGACCGGGTTTTACCCCATAGTACCCTACGGTGAAGACAGAATACAGCGCTGACGGGTGTGTTGGAAGAGAATCCGTCCGGCGTAGAGAAGCCTTTGACTGCTCGTCTAAGTGGCGAAGCCCAAGGGGCCACACTTGTCTGGTCTAGTGGCCATTGCTTCATCTGCGTCGACTGACACTCGTCACGGGTATTTTCGTCTTCTCAAGCTCTACACCTGTCTCATTCGCGATGTGAAGCCACGTCACGTTTGTCCCAAGTAGGCGCATGTTGCTCGCGCATGACGCATGTTGCCACTGAGTCACGGCCGCGGCCTATCTTTTCTGCAAGAGCTGCGGCCGCGTCCCAACGTCTCTGCATGATCTTGCTAGTGTACTACGTATACCGGATGCATATGTGCACGGATGCATGCGCAGGAATGGAATCGAACTCGGGCCCTTCGTTTTTCTAAAACGAACGTCTTTTGCCACTGAGCCACGGCCACGGCTCTACACGAAAAATATAACTCAGTGTGAGTTTATTCACCACGTGTGTAGCCCACTACTGGGGGGTCTACCCTACCCAGCTAATAAGGCCAGATGTCGTGAGGATAGGGAAAAGCTAGGGGCGCCCTGGTTGTATGCGTGGGTGCAATAAATGCCTTTTCTCTGTGTAGAGCGAGACGAAGCGGAAAAGCAGAAGGGGATTGATTCGAAGAAGAAGCGGGCGGTGAAACCAGCTACCAAGGATTCGACAACGGGGGCGGTGGCTTTGCCATCAACCTCTGGTATAGGTCGAGAAGGGAAATTTGCTGAATGTGCCAGGGAATCGAACCCCTGGACCTCGCGTTCCAGGCCAGCGCCTAACCACTTGACTACACACCCGGATGACCTCAGTCACACAACTTCCCCTTTTGATCATGAGACAGCGAGCCGGTTTTCCTAGGAGAGGGCGCCTATTTGGCACCTCTCAATCAACCAGGACAGATGAGATCTATGTACCAGTGACTTTTTAAACTTTTGTTTTTTTCAGCTTTCAAACCGTTTCCCGGAAGTCCTGCGATCTTGGATGATGCTGGCAGCACATCTGTTCTGGTGAGTCACCCAGTATGTATTGTCAGGAGGAATATAAACATTAGGCAAGTACTGTTCAGCTTCGTGTTACCGTGGGGCCAAGATGGCCACTGCATGGAACGGAACACGAATCTAGTGCTGGGAATGTAGCGTAGTCTCTCTCCTCTCCTTTATGTAATCGTGGGACTTCTGATGTTCGCAGAACAACGGTATGGTCAGCTCTCTTGGTGAGACGGAGGAGGCGATGGATGAAGACGAACTACCAGAGGACGAGCCGGATGAAAGAACTGCCCAGGCTGTCAATCTCCTGCTCATCGGCGTAGCTAAGATGAACGAAGCCACGGACTTGATGACGGAGCGGATCCAAGAAGACGACGAAAGAACCAGAGGGGAATTGGAAGCTGCGCAAGAAGTACAGTATTTGGATTTGCATTCATGAGGAACTTTAGCCTACTTTCTGTCAGATTTGGGCCTATTTATTTTTTGAGCGATGCGCTGAAAATTTCTTGGAGGTCGCGAGCTAACCCCTACGTACTGTACTCCACATTTTTCAGTGCATTGGTTTTCATTGGAACGGGGGAAGGAAACATATCATGCGCTGGAAAAGATGAAATAGAAAGGGTTCAGCTCGTGACCAGCCATTATTGCTAGAACACCAATTCCGTGCCGCTTCTTTTGGTTTTGATTATTGCTTTTGTTTTTAGAAGGAAAGAGCGGACGGTGAGAAATGGGTCACGGACAGGGTGGAAGAGTTGAAGCGGACAATGGAGGACCAGGGCAAGGTATCAGTCACTAGGTGACATAGACAAGCCGATTTACTCGACCCGAGCAAGTCGGTCTTTCGTGTTGAACGTGGTATCAGACGAGTGTACATACGTTCAGACTTGGAACTAAAATTCGAAACTGAGCGGTCTTTGGTGGGTGTCCGTACTCCGTAAACGGCAGTAATTCCAAGCGCTCGTCCGTATTTTCCCCGTGTCCCTATGGCATCGAAACCTTCGTATATTGGTGTTTGCAGTCGTCGTAGACTCATCGGCTATGTACCGTACCAAGGGTCCATACCGTACTCATCGGCTCTTTCATCCATAACGTTTCAACACGAAAGATCAAAATGCTCGGTCCGAGTAAGTTGGCCTGTCTGATCGTCTACTGGTCGTTGCACATGAGCGCCATAGTATTGTCTTGTCACTAAAAGTTGGTAGGGACTCAAGTCGTGTTGCGTAAAATAGATTCAAAAATGTGTCTCCGTGTATAGTGTACTCCTATTGTGCAAAAGTACGTGCGAACTACGCAGGGCGACTTGAATCCCATAGCGAACACTCTGACCAGACAATAGTGCGTAGTACAGTAGTATGGTTCATAGTCTACTGGAAAACAGTTTGCAATTACTTTACGGAATGGGGTATCGTGGGATAAATCAGGTCATGAAGCAATACATTGCTGACACTAAGTAGACAAAGTATTAAAGGTTATTTTGTGGCTGGCTTCAAGCTTTGGTGAGTTGTTTATTTCCTTTCGGTGAACTGAAGAGTTTGATGTTTCACCTTATTTGCTGATATATAAGCGAATGCGAGCGTACACAGAACTGGGGCCGCGGCCCCACGTACATCCCTGGCTGTTCTGATGTGATATATTCAGAATTGTATCCCATGTGGGCAATTGTAATATATGGAACGGACCGAAATCGCTGTGTTACCACGACAAAGGTCATCTGTGATGGCATTGTCTCTCAGCGGTGACCCTTGCCCTGTTCCCTTTTTTCAATCAACTTTTCAGTCAAGGATTAGGCCAGCATGGCTAGCTTTATTGCAAAGCATGCCCAGTGTTGGACACCGCATGTTACAATTCAAACTATAGTAAACGTATTGTGCTGATTTTTCCAGAGCATCACGCAGAAAGCCCTGGCCGGGATCACAGCGCAGGCCAAGACTGAACATCGACAGGTGCTGCGTGAAAAAGCCATGAAGAAGGGTAGCAAGCAAGGCGGCTATTGGGCGAATGTGACACCTGCCAATGTGCTGGCGGTTCTCACCAACACCCGCAACATGACTGCAACGTTGTCGTGTATTCTCACCGTACTGCAGAACCACACACAGGTGAGCGTGGACAAAACAACTCCCTAGTGGACAGACCATGATGATGATGATGATGATGATGATGATGATGATGATGATGACCATAAAATTGTGCAGCTGTTTAGGTTTTGCGCGCAATCCGAGATGCCTTGTATGAAAGAACGCAGCCACATGATGACGCGGCAGCGGTGCCATTTCTGCAGAAGATTCTGGAAGCAATTCAGCGACAGGTACTGCACAGCTTCTTGCTTGCATTTTTTTGGAAGGCCGCTGTATTTCTCCTGCTAGTGGTACATACGTACATACTGCACGCAGCACGCAAGCAGCACAAGACCTTCGTAAACTGGCAAAATCTGGGTGGATTTTAACCGCCAGCGCAAGGTTTTGGCGACCGCTGTTTCTAAATTCATCCTTGATAGATATGTTTTGTTAGCTTACGTGCCGCGTTGGCGGGAAGACTATGCCTGTGATGGCTCATTCACATTGGAGAGATGCGCCGGGCATGCGCTCAGCGTGTCCCAGGCTCAGCGTAATGCAAAAGCATAAACCATGGCCACACTCGGCATCCGCCGGGCGTTCCTTCCGATGTTGATGGGCCATCACATTTTGTTTGTCTTGATGTGATGAGCAACCAGTAGGTAGTATATGGTGAGGGTGTCTGAAGCTAGCGGGTGACGGATGGCAAGTGGCCCTGCGTATGCGGCTACATATAGGAGGAACCTTGTAGTTGAAGGTGCGGGTTCGAGCCCCGTTGCCCCAATGGACACTTTCCTTCCCCTAGGCGTTGGGGCTTCTGTTCACCTCGCGACTATATGCTACTGGGCGGCGCCTGCTCACGCGTGGCGTTAGAGCGCTCGGTGTCAGTCAGCAAACATACGGTTGACAGGGGCGTGGCTATGGTATGGTTAATGGTTCTTTTTCGTGTTTTCAGGAAAGCGCACGAGGCTCGGGTTCGTCAAGGGAGGACGCCTCCACTATCGGCGCGCAAATGGAGACAGTGGAGAAGACAGTTCCCGCTGCGGTGTCATATGAATCTGCTCAGAACTTGGCAAAGCTGATACCAACTTCAGACGCAGGTATTTAATAGGGTATTATGGGGTAAACCCGGCCCTGGGAAAATCCGACCATAAAAGCTCTTTTGAAAGTGCGGCTTCAACAAACAATGAACCAAACTGTAGGTCATTTGAAAGAGGATAGTTCAGGGAATCGATTGATATAATATTTGTCCCAATCGGTCCATTGGATGCTGAGTTACGCAGTCCTCAAGCTTAGGTAGCCGGATTTTCCCATGGCCGGGTTTCACAGTTACGTACGGTAGTACCAAGAATAATATAAGCTAACTAGAATGAAACACTTCACGCTAAAAAAGATTGAACCTTGCCGCATTTTGACTTGATACAATCATCGATGATTACAATAGTCTATGTTTACAATTATCGAACATTGATTAGAATAGTCGATGATTACAATCAACGATCGTTCATTGTAATCATCGATGATTGCAATCAACGAAAGTTGAAAACAATCAATCCCTCTATTCTAATCAACGTTCGATGATTGTAATGATCGATCATTACAATCAATTTTTAGCGTGAAATGTTTCATTCTTGTTAGCTTATATTATTCTTGGTAGTACTAAAATCAATTTTCTTAGCTGAGCTAGCCACACATGCTTTGGCGGAGTATTGCTGTCAGCAGGGAGTTGTTTGGCTGGACGGGAATTTTTCTGTTCATGGGGGTTGGGCTCTTCGATTTTTGATCTGATCAGCCGTCACCAATGATAATCAATTTTCCGCCAATCCAGAGGGTGCTGCCAGCGCGCAACAGCTCCCTGATTATAGTCTGGCCAATAGCAGTTGGCACCTGGACTCAAGGCGAGTTGTGTAGTTTGCATGTACTTCTGCTAAATAGGAGTACACCAAGCGTGGACAGAAATCCGCATTTGTAAATCTATTTTACGCAATGCGCCTTGAGGTCAGGTGCCAATTGCTATCGGCCAGGACTATAGTAGTTTCCACATGTCAGTGCGCAATCCACTCATTGGCTGTCGAGCGACGTGCGCCACCTCGCGGGGATCACATGAAACATTTTTATTTCAAAGCGAACAATTTGTTGTTCATGCTGCGCAGCTGAAACCGGTTACTGGTTATCCAAAATATGACTTGGGCCAATATTTATTGTCCAAAAATGTTCCTTGTTGCCCGGGGCTTGTTTTCTTAAGGGGCGTGGACTTGTTTTCTTCTCCTGACTTTGGCAATTTTGCGGCTTGTTTGAGTGCAGTATACATAGGTTTTCTATACACCGCACGTGGATACAGAATACTCAAGCTGAGCCAGCTAAGCTGAACAAGATACTGTAGTTTACGGTCGCTTTTACCAGGATGTACAGTATTCGCCTTGCCCCATAAGAGGAGGTGCCGTAAGGCCAATAGCAGTACATATACATACATACGTACCTACTGCATGTATGCAACGTAGCAAACTGTCAATAAGGGCCTATGCGTAGCGTAACAGTAATTCCTCTCTGTGCGTGCAGCAAAAACAAGCCAGCAACCGCAATCCCCTGCCACTTTTGATCGCCCGCTTTTTCAAGGGGTGGTGGAGGTGATGGGCAATTTATTGGCCAGATGCTCGTTTTGACATGACTTGCTTTGAAAAATCATTCGATTACTCTACTATGGGGAAAATCCGGACAAGTTTTAGCGGATATGCTCCTTGTTTGGTTGTACTTGGACTTGATTTGCTTTGACTTTCCCTCTTTTTGGATGAGTTTTTTATTTTTTCCTCATTTTTGCACATTCGATTTAGTTTTACTATGTTTTTGCACAAAATATTGACTTGAATGGGATATGAAAATTGGTAGCTGTTGGATGGTAATTGTACTCTACTGTATGTTGTGGTACTAGAATGCAATGCAGTGCAGTGTCAGCATCGACCACCCCAATTCCCTTACTGCATATGGTAGATACCCAATTTTCAGAATCTCCTTCCTTT